>BJFM01007258.1:0-11256 GCA_016586285.1 Arothron firmamentum
CTGTGGGTCGGTGGTGTGTGTGTGACTGTGGGTCGGTGGTGTGTGTGTGACTGTGGGTCGGTGGTGTGTGTGTGACTGCGGGCCGGTGGTGTGTGTGTGACTGTGGGTCGGTGGTGTGTGTGTGGCTGTGGGTCGGTGGTGTGTGTGTGACTGTGTTTTCGTTATCAGCCCCTCGCTCATGACAAAGTATTTATGGACTGTGAGAAGTGATTGATGCGGAGGTGGGAGTGGCCCCACTTTGGTGTCTTAAAGGCTGTATAATTGTCATATTTACACCTGATAAAGCTGAAACTGGCATTAATCAGTCCATCACAACTGGCAGAATGTAATAAAAATGAGGTGAAGCACAAATAATTAATTAGAACATTTATGGAGGATAAAACTGACATCTCAGATTTGTTTTTGTATTAATACAGAAATTAAATCTTGTAAAATAGGCAAAGTATTTTATATATTATTGATTTCATCTAAAGAAAAGTGACTGTTCCAGGGAAACAGCACCTTTTCCTAGCCGTCGTGGTCTGAGTGTCTCTCTGAAAAGATTTTTTTTTTGTCATTTCTGTTTGTTCACATGCCTCCACAACGGCAGTTTACCTAATCAGCAACGACCTCCGTGGCCCTTAACAGGTCCACATATCGCTATGGCAACAGGCAGGTCGTTCAGATATGAACAATGTGCCCGGGCGGAGGGAGCAAAGCTGAGAATGGAGAGAGGCAACAACGTTCACCTGCAAAGACGGATGCTGCTGCCGGTTCAGTCCTTCGGCAGATCATTCATGATGCTGGGCTGAAATGCAGATTCCAGATCATCACCACCTGCATGCTCACCTCCTCTACTCTGGTGCACCTGGCAGAAGCTGTCCAGCCTGTGTTACCGTACAATTTTAGCTGTTGTGACCAACTACGCTGCCATGCGTGTTTGAACCAGGCGTGATGATTTCATCGTTCATTCATTCACTCCAGCTCAAGGACCTGGAGGTGACTTTCAGGATCTGGGGTAGATACAAACGATTCAGGCTTGTCCTTTTTTGGGGGGGAAAACGGTCTGTCGAATAACACTATCTTCACTTAAGAATAATAATAAAACATATAAACAGCAGATTTAACTTTATAAAGAAAAAGGGAAAGGAAATCGAAGCTTGTAGGGAAAGAATGTGGAGAGTCTCAAGAAAGAAAGGAAAACCTGTTGGTCAAACATAACTCCCTCGGAGCGATCATGCCACTGATTGGGTGACAAAGATGAAAAAGGCCTTTTCAATAACTCAGACTAATGTTGTGCCTTTGCTCCGGCCGGCTGTTGCCCCGGGTGCGTGTGAAATGCTTGGCGTGGACAAAGTAAACCACGGCCGGTGCCCATGCTCCATTGTCCCCAAAGCCCCCTAAAGAGGTCTCTTCACAGGTCCAGCAAACACACTCTCCAGACTCTTGGCATATCTCTGAAGATCCTCCTTTTGTGTGAGGAAACACATTACTCTCTCAAGGAGAGGAACAGGGAAACAAGGCAGCACTAGTGAAAAGGCTTAAGTATGGCACCCCCCCCCCCAGGCCGCCTCTGCTCCTTGCCAGATGATAATTGGGACTGAAACACTTTTTTCTGCTCTGAGCCTAATTCAGTGAGTAAATTGCAACATGGGAAAATCATGAATGGGGGCCCAAGCTGTGCGGTGACTCAGCCACAGAAACACTAAGAGTCGCTTTTTGTGGTCGTCCACAAAAGGGAAATGTTCTGTTAATCAGCATTGTTGCAGGAGAAGCGTGCGTTCCTTCAAAAACTGCGCTGTTGGACGCTGCCTCCGAGGAGGCGAATGAAAAATATTGACAGTGAGGGGACGAGCGTGCGCGCTAACATTTCATCTCTGCAAAAGTGTTGAAACCAGCTTCTCTGAATTCTTTGCGGTTGGTGTGGAAAACAAGCAACCGTGCTTCACCGACCGGCTTATTCTGAATCGTTTCCCTGTGCTGAGAAAAAAAAAAGCAAAGCAGATTAAAATTCAAGCGGGAATGCAAAAAATGTCTCTCGAAAAGGATCAGTCAGAACGGGAGTGTTAAGCTACGCTGCGCGCAGTGGGTGAACCTAAAAGAGCTGGTAATTAGCAAATATGAGCTGAACAGCATCTGCGGCACCCATTTGACTTTGAATGCATCACAGTAATAAATATGACCTTGAAGAGGTGATGTCATTGTCACGTCATGATGTCAGAGTAAGGCCTCGATAGCTCAAATTCTGGACAACAGTAATACATCTTGTGTGTATAGCGAGCTTTGCTGGGTCAAATAAAAGTCACACAGTGGAAATTATGAATGAAACCTTCTTCAGTAGCTGCTAAAACATGAAGCTGCTGACGCTGAAAAACAGGCTGAAAATGAACACGCCAACACGCTAAAGGGTAGCTGTGGACAAGCTCAAGCGATAACTTTCCCCATTGCCAGTCTCCTCTTTCCACCGTCTCACTGTACCAGCTCAGGATCCTCCCTCAGACACGCCAGCAGCTACACAGAAGCCTACGTCAAAAATAAGATGTGACAAAAAGGATTGGTAACGTAGAGGGAAATAGGCTCTTTATGTGTAAAATATCAACAACTCCAAAATGTACATTTTCAGATTAGCATCATGCTTTAAGGGCATTATCACACATTAGCTTGGCTGCGTTTCTGTTTCTGCTTTGGGACTCTTGTGAAATCCAGGATCCTGGGAACACGCTAGCTGGTGCGTTCTGTAGATCTGCGGCCCGCAGTGGCGAGCCAAACCGCGGGCATAAAGGATGATAATCTCCTTGGAATTCCACTGCATTTTCTTACAGAGACGAGGGGAGTGATGGACAGTGGGGTTGAAAGGTCAACGGGACGGGTTTGCTGAGGCCCATCTGTCGGCTCCTGCTCTGTTTACGCAGCACCTCAGGAGTGAAAGGCGAGCGTCTCAAGAGCGATCCTGTTCTCAGAACGCCGCAGCGCCTCGTATGGGTGGAGGAGACGTCGAGGGGAGCTTCGCTGGTGCTCCCCCCACCTCCTATTCATCAGGCGCTCTTCCGACAAGACCCGCAGACAAAACCTTAATAATTGGCAAGAAAGGACTGACTAGAGAGGGCCTTCATTTTGGAAATTCAACGCTTTCGGCTTTGATGCGGCAGATTTAAAGACAGTTTGAGACGCTGAAAGCTTGAAAGGCTCCTTTTTAGCCCCTCGTGTCAAAACAGAGGTATTTATAGTCAAAGAAATGATGCGACACACCCTTAGAATCAAAGAGATATAAATAGAAAATGGCTCACAAATGCAAAGCGTGCACGTCTCCGCTTTTGGTCATAAAATAATCACAAATATCATCATGGGAAGTCAGATTCTTCGGCTTCTTTGAGTTGTCTTTGTGGAGATTTTGAGCCTTTAAAATGACGCAGTCTTAGCCGGAGAGCTGCCAGGTATAAAGTGCTCCCGGTAGGTGCTTCATACCTGCCATTTGACTCCAGAGTGAGTCGTTTCATTCATAAAATCTATGATTTTATGCTTTAATAACACCTTGCCAGAGGATGAGAGAAAAGATTGCTGCCAGAATATCCAATGGTGACATAGACAGAACGAGATGGTTATCCAGCCCTCTGAAATGACGATACTGTATTTAGAGGGCATTTTGCCTTAACTTGTAAAAATTACAGCCCTGGCTATGTATTTAAGAGGAGCTGAGTACAGTCGGAAGGCCATATACCAACAGCTCGTGACCACATTAAACAACACTTTAATATTTGGCTTCAAAGCAAAGGAGCAGCAGGAATAACCGCCCAGACCAAAAACAATAATTTTCATATGTCATTATAAATATTAGTTAAAATTCAAATCTGTCTTTTAGTGGGGTTTTTTTTTAAATCTTGTTTACCTTGTGTAATGAAAGGGTTGAGTGATGGATGTGTGAGAAAAAAGGTTCTGCTCACACAGAAGATTAAAACAAAGCGTTTTTATTGACTTTATTGGATAAAAGAAGGGCAGAAGGTTAGTTCTTTAGGTAAAGTATACATCTATGAGGAGGTCAGACAATCACAGCTGAGGGAGGTACTAAACTAGCCCCGTCAGCATGCGGGGTTAGTCCAGCACGGGTGTCCATGTGACTACAGACTACAACGGCCACATTACTGTATTTTTCTACACAGCAACGATGAGACAAATGGGCCCAGCGACGTCCCTGCGAAACATATACCTGTTTTGTGTTGACAGTGGCTGAACATGTCCAGACAAGCCTTCATGAACATTTAATAAATCTTCACATTGAAAGAGAAAAACCTTTAAAACAGATTGATTAACTGCTGACAGCTTTATGACAAAATTACTATTGTTGCGCTGAGAGAACTCATCATTAGCTAAATCGATGATCGTTTATTCCTGCGTCTCACTCAGCCCTTTAATTTGGCCCGAGTCTTTCACCAGTCTGCAGCATTACAAGACACGACTTCTCCTAATAGACTGTAGTTATGACAGAGCTGTCATGTGACACCTGTGGCCTTTTTGTGCGTAATAACAATCATTGCTTTTCATGCACAATGAGGAAGAGGTTTGTGTAAATCATCGGGCTACAGTTGCTAACCTGTTGAGGAGGTTTACTGATGATTTCTCCCAGTTCATTCACTCAAAATTACCGCCAATTAAATCCTGTTGCCATGGATATTTCTGCTACTTGACATGTTAACATTTGAAGTTCATTTGGATGAAACGTTGGTGTGAGTCTCTGGGTGGAAACAGTCCCCGATGCGCATGAATGGAAAAACACCCCTAACAATACCAACTTGTGTGAGGGAAATGATTAGGCTAAATCACATTTGTTTGGCTAAAGCAGCTTATAGGACTGGTGAGGGGCTTAAGAAATACCAAAAGTCTGACAAAACAACAAACAGTTGGGTCTAATGGCCTCATTCTGTCTGCGATTAGCTGCAAGTTTAACGTACTGGAGACAGGTTCAAGCAGTTTAGCTGTTCAGGGGTTTTTATCTGGACTTCTGTTCAGTGTTTAATCAGAGCAAAGATTTGAGGCAGTTTCTCTGTCAGCCAGTTGTTTTAATAAGATAAAATGATCTTAATGAAGTCGATGGGTACTCTACAGAGCCAATGATCAGAGGCAAGAATGCAAACTCCTCACCAGGAGGCTGGAGAGCCGGACCCAGAACCCTCTTGCTGTGGTCGTGCTAACCGCCATCACTCCCTCCACTGGGACAGGCTTAATGTCGTGTTGCTACCAGTTCGGAGTCTTGACCACTTCTAAGTGCACGCTGCAACTTTGAATCTCTCGGGACTCATTTTCCTGTCAAAACAGGGCCGTCTAGTATTCGGACCCCTCCTTCGGATGCAGCCTCGCCGCTCCGGCAGGCAGTAACTTCATCTCATTCACGCCATCTTTCACAAAAGGTGTGCGTGTTTACAAAACCCCGGCAAACGCGACACTTACCGCGGCGGCGGGTACAAAGCCGCAGTCGAGTGATCTGGGCCCGGCAACCGAAGATGAAAGCAGAGCGGCGGAGCGGCGCTGCGCAGCACGTGTCTGGGTGATGCTCTCATCGGCCCGCAGACAGACAGGTGGAGGAGAGGGGGGTCGACCTGGGCCGAGGCGAACGCACTGTACCCGTCTGACTGACTTTGATATCCCCTCAGATTGCGTTTGTGATGGGTGATGAGCAGGGACTTGTCGGATGCTTTATGGGCTGCGGCGCTTGTTTATTAATCACTAGGTTGTGTGATGTGTCTCTCATCACTTCAACAGGTATAATTAAGCTTTAAAGGCCACAGAGGGCTTGATGTGTCTGCAATTCATTTTTTTAATCTCCTCGTTTCTTTTGATGTCGCCCTCAAGTGGGTAAGTGGTGATTGTGTGTGACTGCGCGTGTGTGTGCATGTACAGAACGTGGCTTTGTGGAAATCTGGTCAGGCCGCCTCTTAATAAAGAATCTGGCTTGGGTTGCCGGTCTGAAAAAAACCAAAAGAGACACGTGCTTGTTTGTCACGCCAGACCGACGCGTCTGGCTCAACCTCGCCGTTTCTGAGGAGTGACAGTTCAAAGGTTGCCGGGTGGTTCTGCGCAGCTTACATGACACCTGAAGTTCCCAGCATGCAGCTGCCGCAGCCCGGGGTTGGTAAACACAGCCGTCTGGGGGTGGCTGACGTGAAGCTACTGACCCGATCCAAAGGTCAAGCACATTGAAATATAGATCAGAGAAATATTTGAATTTTGAGATTTCTTCGCTACTTCATCTCTCCTAAAATTGATCGGCGGCGTCAAATGAGATCTGTTGAGTGAACGCACACGCAGGAATGTCAACAACGCCAGCCTTGATCTTCCCTTTCAGCTCCGCCTCAGTGTGGAAGGTCCTCCACAGGTCCAGCAGACCTGTCCTCTCACCCATGTCCATCAAAAAGGGAATCAGGAGATTCTGCAGGCGCTCAGTTGTTCCAGGTTTGACATAAGCTTGCAAGTATTTGACGGCGCCTCTCAAGCCAAGACTCATAAATAAACATTCTTCAGACAATCGGAGGAGGAGACTGAGATAAGAGACAGATAGTCAACAGCAAACGTCTGTGGCTCAGACCTGCGGCAGGTTGTGTAATGACGGAACCAGTGTTGGTGCTTTGTCTTTCCTCACAGACAACAATTAGGACGAGAAGCCAAAAGGCTGCACCTTGGCCAAATGTTTTTGATTCATTTTTGCTTCTGGCAAATCCTCGACAGTGGTTGTAGATTTAATACATTAGCGGGAATAAGATTTGTCCCCATCTATAGAAGGAGGTGATTTAGAGAGAAAATGATGGGCGGCGATGCTGCTGCTTTAGTCCATGGTCAGCATAAGGAACCACAGCCCTTTAGGCTGGTCAAATTAGTACTCCCCTGGTGACAACACTTGGGCTTCAGTGTTGAAAAATAGCCCATTGTGTGCCAAATATAAGCCAGAAGCAAAATTATTGTAAACTGTGTTGACTTTGTAGTTGCTAATTGAAGCTTTTTTGATTTTTTTTTAGAGAAACCTAAACCGTGCAGGCTAATTGGCCAAATGTGTCCTCCCGTGCAGGTTAGGAGGAGGAGCCAGCAAGGGTCCTGCACACACATGGAAAGTCCCCAAATATGTGGTAATTCTAGAGAGTGGTTGTGATATTTACTCTTATTGCCCAAAGAACTTGGCATCTGCGAGCGTCACCAGCACATTCCCCTCAGCCCAGACAAACCTCAGGCCCGCTGCCTTCATTCAATCAGCTCCGGCTGATTTATGGAGCAGTTTGAAAGAAAGTCTCAGCAGTTCTGCTTATTTAATTCAGGTGCTCCTTTTAAGAAATTGAATAAAAGTTAAGTGTTTTTACAGCGACTCTTCTCTGATCAGACAACTTTGCGTTTGAAAGTAAAAATCGGAGGCGGATCAATCAGAAATCGGCTTCTGTCGCGCTGGAGAATTCCGTTTTGGTTCAAACACCTGACAGACGTCAGCTGCACTCTGCTGCAACTCTGGTCCAAAGCTATGATTTGAGCCTGGAAGTGCATTGTATGTAATCAGTATGGAGCCGGAATGTAAGGAGCAAGCGGATGTGTGGAACTTTTAATGCCTCTGAGGTGCAGCGGGGGCGGCTGCGTTTTCAGCACTCCTGCCTTTGCAGGGCACAATTTGCGGCTATTATGGTGGTCTATTTGTAGCCATAGTGATGGATTCTGCTCAATTATTGTCCATTATTGAGAAAGAGGGCTGACAGGATTTATGGTTCACCGCTGAAATGGCGTTAGCATCGGATCTTTCAATCACCGTTCCACATTTGGCTCAACGGAAAGCAACCTAAACTGAAGCTCTGTTGTTTTCTTTCCTTTTCAGCCTGGCCATTTTTGCAATAAGCAGGTGATGGCAATTACACTGCTGAAGGTACATTCAGGTCTGACGGAGTCAGAGTGCTGCTCTTAGACTCGCTAAATGGACGACAGGCTTCAAAATTGCAACCCGGTCATGTCATGACAGAAATAAACACGTAAGCTAACGATCAGAGCTGAACGGAAATGCTCAAACATCTCCAACAGACTAAAAGAACTCTGACAGTGTGTTGATTTAATCATGGCCTGATGCGACCACTTTGACTCCAGTCTGCCCAGAAGTCCAGAACCGCTGCGAACTTGTTGCTGTTCCAGTTGCTCAGCTGTCGCTGTAGTCAGCCGAGGAGCGATTATGTCATTGCTGTTGACCTTAAAACTGAGCTAAGCCGACTACACAATTAGCATGGGGAGCTTGTGGTGCACAGAGGTGCCTGTATCACAAACTCATTGCTTCTTTTTGTGTAATTAAAAGCTTTTTGTCCAGCGATGCAGCCAGAGGGACGTCAGCTAATACAAATTGCTTTCCCGGGATTAAAAGGTCTTTCCAAAGATTAATTTGCTCTGAGTTTTTGTGCCCTGTGTTCTCTGAATAATATTGATAATTATCTTACAATTTCCCTTTGCTAGTTCTGACCTATACACCATAGTACATCCAATAAGCATAGGCCCGTAGCTGCCATAAATATGTTTACGTCTGCATAATGGAGGAGAACTGAGGAATAGAGGGTGAGGTGCCATCATTCTTAGCATCGGGGCTCTGCAGTGGCCGACACCTTGCCAACGCTCAAACTGGCAGTCAGCACAAACTGGAGTGAATTGAGAAGTTGTGGCCAGTTGTGCGCTGGGTCCTCTGGGCCGCTGAATGCCACCGTAGCCCCGGCTGAGCATTAATCAAAATGCTCGATCAATAACTTCTCAAGTGCTAATAAGCACTGGCACATTTCTTGATATGTGAGCCGCTTCATCATTTCAACTACCCGGAGATTTATGGGAAATCCATTGTTAGGTCCAAAGTATGAGGTAATGTAGCACTTAGTAAATGAAGTAAAACCAAAAGCCTGAGGTGATTTGTATTTCATTTACAAAGGACATGTCTAATCATTAGGAGTTCCACGGTAATGATGGCTGTGTTCTTTTACAGCTTACTTACTCAGCAACGGCGCAGGGAGATAACGGCGAAAGGCGAAGCCTCGCCATCCTCCACGGCGGACCGGTTCGCTCCCTGCCCACTGTGGGGGGGGTCTCCTGCCCACCATGGAGTGATTACAGTCATGTTAGAGAAGCATTATGGGTCAAGCCATTAAATAATTAGATTTCTGTCCTCCACCGTCTCAAAGTGATTGGTCTCGGGGTCATCTCACTGGCGGGTATAATTGTTAATTAACCATTATGGGCTGCCCTCTCTGGTCGGTATCTCACAGCAATTACTTATAGAACGACAATGTGATGTATCACAGCTTTTGATATATAGCACGTACCAAGTAAGTATCATGAAAGAGCAGGATTGACTGACAACCCACTGGGCCGTTGATGGGTGTCTTTCTTGTTTCACGCCGTATTTCCTCTGGATGCCTCAGATGATGGCAGCGTTAGCGTGCCACGCTTGCACTGCAGCGTGCACGTACTGAAGAACTGACAGATTACACACGCTATGTTTTTTTCTTCCCGTCTTCGCTGAAGTCATCAACTCTTTGCACGTCAAGGTGAGCTGTCTTTTCAGAAAATACCACAGATCAGGTAAAGAGGTTCAGGGGAAAGAAAGTTAAATAAAAAGCTCTTTAAATGGTATTCATAAAGACAAAGACAAACAATGCACTCGTTGAAAATAAAAGCACACACTGAAATCCATTCTGATGACAGTTGAGAATGTGGGCTTTGTGGGGGACTTGAGCCCCATCTTTGCTCTATCTTTTAAGCGTGATTATTTACTTTAAAAAAACAAACCAGAGCTCGAAGTCTGCCATTGTGGACGACAGGCCTTTGATTGAGGCCTGAGCCTGAATTCTTAGCTAATAAATTGTTCCACGCCTTTGTCTGGGGCATTAACGGCAGTGGTCTGCGTTTTTCTTGCCCTAATCTCAAGAATGCAGCAGCCTCTTGAGGAGCTCAGGGGTTTCCTCCTCTCCCAGAGCCGGGTCTTCACGTTGTTTTCTTAGAGGACTCCGGATTGACAGCTCTCACCGTTGGCCCTCCTCTTGGCCATCTGTTGTGGCCGGTTCTGACTGAACACATCAAAGCCAATCAAGGCAGCAAAGCATTTTAGAAAGTCACACAACCGCGAGCCGTGTGTGAGAAATAAAGCAAACTTTTCATCGGGCTCACAAAAAGAGGTCGTTGGGCTGTTTGTGTGGATGGTTTGCCATGCGAGGGCGACCTGGGAGGGTCCCTGAGCTCACAGCACAGGTATGAAGAGCTTGGCTTTGTTCTGACGACAGCTCAGTGACTCACCCAGACACATGGACTTACCTCCTTTGGTCAGGCTCCAGCTACTCACTGACACCCCCCCGGCAATAAAATAATCATTAGCTGGAATGAGACGCACAGTTAAAACCTTTTAAAAGGGAAAGTTGCCTGTGTGATGAGGGACATTACCAGGAACTCCCAACAACGGCTCAATGAAGAAGTTTACCAAAGCGCAGAAAAAGGTCTCCAATTATCCTGAAGATGTGAGCCTAGTGCCATAATACACACAAAATATACAAGTATATTTACAAATTAGAAATTAATGAATAATGCATTGTAATAATTTATATGTCATTACTGAAATCTTGCAAAAATAAGCCGATAAATATTGTTTTCATTTCCTTTTAGTTTTTTGTGTAGCCTAATATTGAAATTGCAGACCTGTTGTTTTGATGAAGTTTGTGTTGCATATTTGATTATGCTTTAGCACAAACTTATTAAGCACGAATTTATTAAGGGTTTAGTTGGGAATGAGCATTAACCAATCAGATGGGGGAACCTGCTCCTGTCCTGACCAATCACGTTGCATTAAAAGAGGTGAAGGAGGCGGGACCTCATGTCTCCTGGTAACGGCTCAAACAAACGCCGTTGGTTTGATGGCGATGCGACAGGTTTGGAATTTTGTTGTCTTCCACTTCCTAAATAGTTAAAAAGAAATGCGGATGTAAAAATTCGAAGGACCCTTCCGATCATTCAGACGGCGTTTCTTTGTGTCGTCTTTGATCTGTCTTTGCTGAAGGTTTGACCGTCTCATATAGTCAGACCAGCTGTGTGCTTCAGCTCCTGTTAGCTTTAGTCCTGATCAAACAGCTGTTCCATCTGCTGCTCAGTCGCGCCTCATTTCTCTAACAAAATTAAACCAGTTTCCTCAAGTCAAAATGGACGTAAATATAAAACTGCTGCGTTGTGTTTTTGAATTTAAAAAGTAATTTCTCAGACATGTTCCCTTCTGCATTAGTAAATTACACAATTACACAAATT
>BJFM01007263.1:0-33070 GCA_016586285.1 Arothron firmamentum
TACATCAACAGCTCTACAAGGCAACAATAGGACTGCAACTGCAACAACAGTGCTACAAAGCAACAATGTGACTGCAACTGCAACAACAGCTCTAAAAAGCGGCAGACCAACTACAGATGCAAAAACAACATCTTTCCAAAAGTACAATGCGAGTACAAGTGCAACGTCAACAAGGCCTGGTGGCAACATTGCAACTGCAGCCAGACCATCTACAGTATCTGCGATAAGAAATATTAGGATGGTCGGGGAAGTTCATGATAACGGGACACAAACCAGGTATCGCTGCAAAGAGTTTTCATTTAATAAAGAGTCTAAATTTCACTGATCTTTTAAGTTGTTAGGACATAATTGTCTGCTGAGCTCTCGATCAATCATTGACAGAAAATACCAGTAATGCAGCTATATTAAATCTGCCATCATAACATAGCATAGATGTACTAAATATGTATTTCAGGATTATGTTGATTTTAAAAATAACTTTTTTAAAAAAATGTTTTCAGTGGTATCACTAACAAAACAACTGGTCTAATACAAGTAAGTACATATTTAAAATCCTTGTATAAGTCTTTTAGAAACTACAGTAAGCAAGTAAAACAATCACCAGGGCCTGATTCATGTTTTCACAGGGAATTGAAGTGAACTGCATAGACACAGACACAAGGTAAATTGTATCACAGCTGCTAAACAGACCTGAACAATACGAGGACCAAAATATCCGGCTTTTCTGCGGTTCTTCAGAAACACCAGCTGCAGTGTGCTGCTGCGGCTGAGAGAGAGTGTACCTCCATGTTGCATCCTCCAGACCCTCTGTGCAGCCAGCGTAAATTCCTCTGAAATCAGCGTGGTGGGGACAAAAGCCGACCGAACCAGTGAGTGCTGTGGAACCACATATGTGTCATTATTACCAGTGTGGTGATTTTGCACAAGACAAGAAATCCTCTGTTAACAGATCAGCTTCAAAATGACTGTGACAGTCAGGAGGAAAGCAGCTGTATTTACAAAGGTCATGATGATGCAGCGTGGTAAGATTCTGGCTGGAGCATTATCTCTGTTCTTTTATTTGTATTTATGTCTAGTTTGTGTGTATTTTTCAACAGTACAAATGTCTCTGCATACGTGGACCTTCTGAGCAGCTCAACTCAATGTGGTGAGTAAAACACACTGACTGCTGACTGTGGCCTGTTTAAATTAGACACACAACATTCTTCAACTATTAGAGTTTATACAGCCAGAACAAACAGGCTTTACCACTACAGATCAAGTGTACTGCCTAACAAGAAGAAAATCAGAAGTGCCCTGAAATATAAAAAGGACTGTATGTGTGTCAGCTGTATCATTCTCAAATTTTATCTAAACTCAGTTAGTGGGGACTCGAAAATCTTCCTGCATCATTTTTTCCCTGTATTTTGATGGGTAACATTTCTTTAGAAATGAATCAGAAATTAATAGTTTAACCTCTTTTTTAACTGTAATCTAATGTGAATATGAGTTTAGTCTTACACCACGTGTCTATTAGATTAAACACGTTATGTGATTCGATTTGATAAAAAACAATGCGAAATGAATAAAATAAACTCTAACATTCCCAGATATGAGGAACAGCAGTTGCAATTGCTCCGCTTATTGCAGTGGCCTGGGTGAGTGTTTAATCAGTCCGTAAAACCACCTTTTTTAAAGATTGCCATCCTAAATCCCTATAGTCTTGAAGCAAATACTGTATGTATGTTTTCTGTTTGGTTTTAGATGCATACTACACTGTCCAGCTTTCGGTAAATGGCTCCAAGAAGAAAAATGCCTCATATATCTCATCCGTGGTGAGTTTATATGCATGTTCAAGCATTTTATTGATCGTTCTGCATCAGTGGATTATTATAGCATGAATATAATCTTTTTACAGATTAAGGATAAAATGAAAGCCCTACCAAACTGCTCACTGAGTTCAAAGTGAGTTTTCTCTTCTTTCCAGCATCAAAATTAAATTTCACGCCTGCACGCCATCAGTCAGACTGTAAAACAATGACAATCTCTTTGCGTTGCAGCATTTTATGTAGAGAGATCAACATTTTATCTAATTTGAAGGTAAGATAAAGATTTATTGTTATGTATTTCCTATTATTTTCTGATTATTTTGTTATCAATTATTATAAAAAAGGATGAATTTCTCAAAGGTGCTCACAAGAGCACACAATATCTTACAATAACCTTGTATAACGAATGGTTTGGTTTATCCGGGATATACAATATTCTTATGTTTTCTGAACAAACAATTATTGTAAGTTGTCTGGATGTTTTTGTTTTGTTTTTTTTTAATCCATATGATGCAAGTTATTTGAGTTTGAGTTATGCATTTTCTTCAGGAAAATGGCTCCTTATCTCAAAAATGCATGAAAACAGACAACTACCATGACTCAATTCACTTGTCACATTTTATCAAAGGTTTTGCTGCACAGACACCATGCTGATGTCTTGCTGCTCATGTCCACAAGAACATTCTGTGTATGCAGACACGTCACTCTTAGCTAACGTGCTGTGATAAAATCTCTTCTCAGGATGTTGCAGTGATCTGTGAAAACACAAAAACAAAGTGAGTCTTAATCATATGAATAACATTTCTACAGCCTGATTCATCCGTCTGTCATTCGACCTGTGACTGATCTGTACTTTTTTGATGTTTTTAACATTTTAGCCTTCAAAGCTGCAAGGGGATTCTACGCTTTTCCACAATACTTCCTGTTTGCACTGTGGCAGAAATCGTGATAGATGCATTGCGGTCTGAGAAACAAATTAGTTCCATTGGACAAGTGAGCAGAGCAGGTGTGTGTGTCTTCAAGACAGCCACAGAAATCAACATTTAAGTTCTATTCCACTGAAATCATTTGATTTTTCCCCCCCCACATAGCAATTTGTGGAAATTCAACCATTGGCGACAATATTCCAAATTCCCAGTTTACATTGGTGAATATTAGACTAAAACCAGACGCATTTTGTTCGGAGCTAAGTACATCGAAGATCTTTAATTGGTTTGTATATTCTTTAGAAATCTTATCAAACTCACTGGCTATGACAGCAGTTGCCAATGATGTAAAGCTACCTTTTTTTTTTCAGTCAAAATGGAGAAATTGTGGTTGTACAGCTGGATGAGAAGTGTGTTTACACTGTACCGTCGTTTCCGACACCCAGCCAAAATCTGACCATTACACAAGCTGACACCACCATCTCACCTGCACATACAACATCATTCCCGAAAAATACCACTGCCAAAGCCCAGAATTCCACCACAAACACCACAGTTCAACCTCAGAACTCCACCACAAACGCCAGTGTTGAACCCCAGGACTCCACCACAAACACCACAGTTCAACCTCAGAACTCCACCACAAACGCCAGTGTTGAACCCGACTCCACCACAAACACCACAGTTCAACCTCAGAACTCCACCACAAATGCCAGTGTTGAACCCGACTCCACCACAAACACCACAGTTCAACCTCAGAACTCCACCACAAACGCCAGTGTTGAACCCCAGGACTCCACCTCCGGCACCACTGCCAGCTCTACTGCTGCTGATTACGCATCAACTGCAATAATCTCCGCAGCTACGACCACAGCTACGACCACAGAGGCGACTGATTCTGTAATCACATCAGGGAGCCCAACAACCACCCAATCAGGTTAGCTTTGCACTGTGAGTGTGTCTTTCTAGCACTGTCTGTCTGCTGTGATGTCCATTTTAAATGTTGGTATTTTCAGCTGACAGTCAGGCCAACATGCTGCTCAGTCTGGCCAGAAATGTGTCCAATCTGAACTCCAGTCAAGTGGATTGGCTGTTGTCCCAGCTGGAGAATCTTTTGGCGGGCCCGAACATAAGTCTGGCCCTGGGAAACACCTCTGTACAAATTGTCAGCAGCCTGATGGACGCTCCACCTGAGTTGCTGTCAAACTTCTCCAAAAGGTTCAAGAAGCAGTTTATTTGTAACTTGTTCACCACTTAAAATGCATTCACATTCAAATCTGAGTTTATTCTTAACACTTTCAATAACTGGCTAAACATTGATCATAAACTTACTTTCTTCTTTTCAGGATCATAAAGATTGTAGACACAGTGGGGCTGAAGCTCATCGTGGAGAAACAGCCGGAGACCCTCCTGTCCTCAGCTCTGGCTCTGTCTGTAACACCAGCAGATGGCACCAACTTTCAGGAGGTGTTATTTTCCATTTTCGACCCCAATACTGTACAGGTATAAGCACTTGAAACGTCTCCTGTTCTTTTGATTATATTCAATCACAGTTGCTTAGGAGATTATAATAATAGCATTCAGACAGGTGAATTAGGTCAGAAAGTCTGCTCTATTTCTTTTTATGACATTTACAAAGGCTTTGATTTGGGTTTATGGCATTATTCCAGGATAAAACTTGCTTTTGTACTCATATTTTTCTTGAAAATCTGAGTTGATTCTGTGCTGATAGGAGAGCGGTTTCCAGAGGGTAAACTGTATTAAACATACTGTAGTTGCGTTGCTCTATGGCAGGTCCGTGGAGATTCCAGGCGCAGGAGGAGTCTGAGAACTGACCCGTCCATCCCTCAGGGTTCCATCACGCTGCCCTCCTCTCTCACTCAGAACCTCAGTTTGGAGCAGCAGCAACTGGCCTCGAGAGTCCACTTCAATTTCTACCAGACCAGTGCAGTGTTCCAAGTGTGTTCATTCAAGAACAACATCCCAAATGTGCAAATCATCATTATCCTTGGGTTAAAAGAGAAGTCTGCGTGCCACATTTTCAATCGTGGTCTTCTTTTTTCACGACCCTGCAGGACAGGAACATGGGCAACCGCAGACTCAACAGTGGGATCTTGAGTGCAAGTGTGGCCAACTTGTCAATCTCAGGACTGCGGGATGGTGTTATAATCCGCCTCAGGAATACAGAGCTGATTCCAGTAAATCTGTCTTTGAAGTAAAAATAGCAGCAGCCAAAAAGAATGCGTGCACCTCTAACAATAGAGCCTTTTGTGCCTTATACCAATCTACAGGCTGATTACATGTCGACGTGCAATTTCTGGGACTTCACATTAAATGGTAATTGTTTTAAAGTAGAACTGAACATGCAGAATACACAAGCAGGGTTCATCATTGTTCTCCTCCCACAGATGGATCTGGAGGATGGAACTCGAGTGGCTGTTATGTCAGAAACAACACGGACAATGAAACTGTTTGCAGCTGCAACCATTTAACTAGTTTTGCTATCCTGCTTGTGAGGACCTGAAGTGTTTCCAGACTGTTTCAAGCATAGTTACCATCAGTAGTTCTGTTCTTTAACCCACTCTTTGACTGATTTTCTTCCTTGTCCACAGGACCTCTCCAGAGAGCCCATACCCAGCCGTCTCCAGGCCACCATTCTCACCTTTATCACCTACATCGGCTGTGGAATCTCTGCCATCTTCCTGGCTGTCACCCTCCTCACTTACTTGGCCTTTGGGTGAGTAATAAAATTGTGTTTTGCATTTTCCTGAAGACCAAAAAAAAAACCCAAGAAATCTAAAAAAAAACCAAAAAAAAACCCCCCCAAATATTTCACTAAGGCACTAATTGACGTTTTAAACTGTCTGATCTGAAGGAAGTTGCGTAAGGACATTCCATCTAAAATCCTCATCCAGCTGTGCCTGGCCCTGTTGCTTCTTAATCTGGTCTTCCTGGTGGACGCCTGGCTGGCGCTCTACCCGGAGGCTGTGGGCCTCTGCATCTCCACCGCCTGGTTCCTTCACTACTTCCTGCTGGTCTCCTTCACCTGGATGGGGCTCGAGGCCGTGCACATGTACCTGGCCCTCGTGAAGGTCTTCAACAGCTACGTATCGTACTACATGTTCAAGTTCTCTCTGGCTGGCTGGGGCGTCCCGATGGTTGTGGTCATCATTGTCATTGCGGTTGACAAGGACAACTACGGTCTTGTCTCCTACGGAAGGTTTGCTGATGGCACGAGTGACGATTTGTAAGTTGGCAACTATTTTTTTCTTTTAAAAACATTCAGAGACACGACCATAAAAGCTGAGTTTGTTTAAATTCTTCCTCTCCTTCCACAGCTGCTGGCTGAGAAACGACATTGCCTTCTACGTCGCGGTGGTTGCCTACTTCTGCGTCATCTTTCTGTTCAACTTCATCATGTTCATCATAGTTCTGGTGCAGCTGCGCCGGATAAGAAAGCAGAACCCGCACAACACCGTTCACCGTACCACTCTGCAGGACATACGCAGCGTAGTGGGGATAACCTTCCTCCTTGGTCTCACGTGGGGCTTCGCCTTCTTCGCCTGGGGACCGGTCAACCTGGCCTTTATGTACCTCTTTGCCATTTTCAACTCCTTTCAAGGCAAGTGATAAGAAGGGAATTTTATCTACAAATACTGTTTTGACTCTTGTAATTCAGGCTTTTATTTCTGTCAAGTTAAGAGTTAATATTCTTGTGAAGTCAGACTTTCAAGAATTAAGCTTTTAAGATTAAATTTGTCAAAGCTTAGTGGAAAAATAATTTAAATATTTTCTAAAATGTGTCCTATCTTTGTGACAAACTACACTGAGACAGACATTCATTACTGATGGCTGAAAAGAACAGATAATGAGCAGATATGAAGGAAATACCTAATCAGTGCTGTTTTCACCCAACTGGCATCAACTGGTTTTTCAGAGTCTTTTACGGACTATGGACCGACTAATTCTTGTGGTTGCATTTTGGTTTTGTAGGTTTTTTCATATTTGTGTTCCACTGTGCGGTGAAGGACAATGTGAGGCGACAGTGGAGGACATACCTGTGTTGTGGCAAAATGAGGCTGGCAGAGAACTCAGGTAGAGATTCACATATGCTAGTATTAATTTACCTCCTGATTGCAGTTCCCTTTACCAACATTAGGGATATATTCCGATTAACACAAAAGGTTTGAACATGCTGGCTGTTTGATAGTGTCATTAAATTACACATGTATTTGACATTTTTATTTTTGTGACAGAATGGAGCCGTACTGCAACACAGCAAACCGGGAAGAAGTCACCTGTGAGCAGACTGACGTCTCTCCAGTCTTCCCAGTCTAACAACACATCTGGCTCCTCCTCCTGTCTCGTCAGTGACTCAGACCAAATTAATGGCATCGGTAAATAACAAACCACTCCTAACTTACTGGAGCACCTGTCTGACTTGATCATCAGCTACTGGGATCAAGAGTTAGCACAAAAATGCTTTGTAGTATTTAGAAAAGAATTGAATGCTTCATTTGTGTCTGACAGGTAGTCCACTTCAAGACAGGATTATCACAGCTGATGAAGACCACAATGTGGATGTGACCCTAAATGAGATCAACAGTCACAGAAACCAGTAAAAGAAGGGCCAGACTGCTGAGAGGGCTTGTTTTATTAACTTTTGTATGTGATGTAAAATTGGTGTTTTGCACGTAAAGATTTTCACCTGTCTCACTTTGTACCACTCTAATCCTTCACATTTTTATTTAGATTTAACATTTTGATTTAGATTCAACATTTATGTGTAAGATTTAATATTCACATTGAATTATTTAATTATATATCTATGATGTAAATGTCCTAAACAGCTACTTTAAAAAATTCACACCACTGTTTTAAACACAGTTTGAAGCTAAATTTGACAAAATGTTGCTGTTTTTTTTTTTGTTGTTGTTGTTGTTTTTTTATGTTATTTTTTATTATTATTATTATTATTTTTAGCATGATTTGCTTTGTAAATGGCACCGGACACCAGTGATCGCAGAAACAGAGTACAGCTCAGGATTTGTGACTTTTGTACTGTTTATATTGTTGCTGGTGCAACAACATGCAAACCATTCAATGATTCACTGATGGTAACTTTTAATGTAACTCTGAAAAGTCGAACACAGTGTCCAGATGGTCTACATGTTGTCTGATTAAATCTGAAAAGAAAAAATGTGGTAACCTGACTGTTTAATACTTAACTTCAACTTATTTGCCAGTGTTATATAGTTGCATCACTAACACAAAAAACAAAATTCAAAAAATAATGTTTTGCAGCATTTTACATTTTGCTTTAAATTGACATTGAAATTTAAAATGACATTTCTATTCATATTTTGCTTTTATTAAGTTTGAAACATACTCTAACAACGTGAATGGTAAATGACGATAATAAAAAAAAACCGTTGACACTGTCCCCTCCCATTTTCTTCTACCCCACTCTAACCACGCCCTTTTCCGTTATTAAAGCTGTGTTTCGGTCGTAGCGGTGGTAGCGGGGCCCTCCCTCTGTCTCTGCGGATAAATACTCGCCGCCTGCCTAACCCAGGCATGGATAACGGATACACCCAAACATGGCAGTACTACATCATTCTCTCGACTTCATTCTCTCTTCCCCAGGTAGGAAAAAACGAGACGAGGAGCTGAATCCAATGTATGCACAGAGGTTACACTTGTCGCATCAGGGCTGCAGGCATGCTAGCTAGTTAGCAAGTTAGCTGCGCCGCTGATGAGAACCAGCTAGTGCGCCCTGCCTGTCCTTCCAAACACTCAATAACCAAGAGTTGCCGTGGATGTATGATAGTTGATAATGGCAGGGGTTCGTGAGAAATATATATACTTTGACAAATTGAATTTTAAAACTAAGATTAATTTTAGGGAATATAATTAGCTGCAGTGTCATTTCATGTTAGAGCGTTGTTGCAGTTTTTTTTTTTTTTTAAGAACTACTCGAAACCTTCTCTCTGGTTAGCGATTTGACGGTACTTAATGCTAACAACGTGAGATCAGTGCGAACAGCGCGGTTGACCCGGAAGGGGCATTTTCTGCCATGTTTGTAGTTTTTTTTATGTGATGTAACGGCAAGACTATATAGACCATATATTCTTCACTCTAGGTATTAAAAGGAAATAATTTCTCAGTGCAGAATAAGGTGTATTTAAGATGTAGTTATGAATCAATATATATCAATTTCATTCATTTCTTATTGAAATAAATGAAATTAAACATTCCAATGTCATGACAAAACAATAATACTCATAGTTATTATTTATTAGTTGCACAGGTTCTTTATCTTCTTATTTAAATTAAAAGTCAGTGAACTGCTGGGATCTTTTACCTCTGTACAACTGATTTTTTCCCATCTGTTTTTATGTCTCAGTTGACTCTGCTTCGACAGTTCCTGGTCTACTGTCCATATTTCATGAACAGGAAATGACAGAGACTGTCCACGATACAAAAGGACATGGTTATCTTGCTACACTTGTCGGCAAGAATGGACGGTAACTACATTTTTTCATTTTTAATCTGCAGTACAAATAAAAGAACTTCTAGACTTTCGTTCATTTCTTTCTGGTTCCGAAAAACAAATATTTGACCTTTTTATTTCAAATATAACCCACCCATCCTTCACAATTTCAGAAGTTTGAAATGAGTGTTTGTTTTCAGGTGTAATGTAACATGAATACATGTGTTGTATTTCTTAAACGTTCTGTCTGTTTTTAGGCTTGCCCTACTGCGCGTGCACTCCCATGGGATGGTCACCATTGATCTACAATGTTACCAAGAGGATAGTATTGCAGAAGTAGACAATGTGGGTAATTGGAATAAGTCATTTGCAATATTTAGCTGTTATACACAGCAAAAAGACCACGTGGCTTGAACATTATTTGAGGCAATATTCTGAGTCTTACTTATGCAACCTACTTTAATAATCCTCCATTATTTGATCATATTTGTTTCTCAACAGCTTTTAAATGCACTGGAAAAGAAGCTAGAAGCTCTCTTAAATGGCAATATTAAGAGGATTAAAAGGTAAGCTCTTGCAGATCCGTGTTGTAAAGTTTTCTGCATGTCAATATACGATGCACTTCCAGTGATTGTAATCTTCAACCTCAGGCTCCCAGCACTGATACGAGGAGCAGAAGTCGACAGATACTGGCCCACATCAGACGACAGACTTGTGGAATATGACATTGACAGAGTGGTGTATGAAGAAGACTCTGCCTACCAAAAAATACAAATATTGCACTCAAAACAATATGGAAATATACTAGTGCTCAACGGAGATGTTAGTGAGTGTGTATAATACCTTACAGTGCATCCCACCTGTGAATTCTTTGCATGATTAAGCTAATCATATGAATTATTTGCATTACAGATTTGGCAGAGAGTGATTTGGCCTACACCAAAGCCATCATGGGCAGCGGGAAAGAGAATTACGCTGGAAAAGAGGTGCTGATATTGGGTGGGGGCGACGGTGGCATACTTGCTGAGGTGGTCAAACAAAAGCCAAAGATGATCACCATGTTGGAGATATCCTTGATGCAATCTGGTCCACTGAAATTGGACTGGAAATTATTATTGTTTACTGAAATCATCTTTCAGTGATATGATAAAAATGCTCCTTAACAGAGTTTGCACATCGATCAGAAGGTGATAGACGGGTGTAAAATGCACATGAGAAAAACATGTGGCGACATCCTCGACAACCTGACTGGAGACTGCTACCAAGTAAGAGCTGAGAGTTCTCTAAACATTCTTTAAACTTTGATTCCAGGGATCAGCGGAGGCAGCTGAAGATAAATGCTGAGATCAGTGCAGAATGAAAGCATCTGAAGAGGGCAACAACCCTCCTGTCAAGTCGATTTTCTGCCTCACTGATTTGAACTGTTTGTGGTCTCAATCACAAGTTTATATTTCTAGTTTAAGTAGCAGCACATGGTTGCCAGTGTAAAATTGGGGCCCTTTATAGTTTTTCTTCTATTATGATTGTGGCGATATCATCATGTATCTTTATTTTTATATTTTCTTCTTTTTGGAGCCTATGGGCTCTTTGAATTGCTCACTGTATGATGCGTCGGCGTATTCTGTGTAACACTTGCACTGCCCTCTTGAACCCTAACCAGATATTGGTGGAGGACTGCGTGCCTGTGTTGAAGAAGTACGTCCAGGAAGGCAGGATGTTTGACTACGTGATTAATGACCTCACTGCGGTCCCCATATCCACTGAGCCAGAAGGTTTGTCTTTCTAAAATAAATGAATTCAGCAGCATCAACTGAAGAGAGAGGTGATGCTCATCTCTGAACGTCCTCATTTAGATTCCATGTGGGAATTTCTGCGTCTCATCCTGGATCTGTCGATAAAAGTGCTCCACCCCTCTGGAAAATATTTCACACAGGTGAGTAATGAATGACAAAACATACATGTGCAGTCACAGCGCAGTTGTACTATTAAAAAACGATTGCATTTTTATTTGAACAAAATGTTTCTCTTTCTTCCACCCATTGTCAGGGTAACGGTGTGAATATGACTGATGCACTGACTCTGTATGAGGAACAGCTGGAGAAGCTCTCGTGTCCTGTCAGCTTCTCCAAAGAGGTGGCCTGCGTGCCCTCGTATTTGGAGCTGTATCCTTTTAGCAACTCGTTTATTGTTTTTGGTTTTTTTTACTGTGTTTTCTTGCCTGAATAGGAGAAATCCAGATTGGAGCCATCTAATCCACCACATGAAAAAAGCAGCTCGTGTGTAAACGGCTGCGTATTAACGCACATATTGTTCATGCCTTCACTGCCTGGCGGGTATTAGCCTTAATCATTTCTCATCAGATGGGTTTTCTACACCATATGGAAGAAGTAAGGACCCCCGATGTTTCCTCTGGTTGAATCCCCGGTGGATGGAATGTTTCTGCTTTTCCCACTTTTGCTGTAGTTCAGACTGGTATGTAAATCAAAGGCAAAACATTGTTAAGGCAGCTCTATAATACTAAATAAAAAATGCTTGTTATGGGATGTAAGTCAATTAGCTCCTACAGGTACTTTTCACACGTGCTATCTGGTTGCTTTTAAGTTACAGTTTACTGATTAGAGCCAGGGTGTGGATAATCAGTTTAAAAAAAACCCCAAAAAAACCCCACTGTACTCGATCTTACGTAAACAATCTTCCATCAATGTGCTCTGAACACAGCTTTAAGGAAAAGCCCTTACTGCCCTCCCTGTTGACGGCATTCTTTTTGCTGGTGTGTGTTTTACCGTGTGTATGATTTTTGGTTTGAAATTCTGGTTGCATGTACACTGCAGAATAGATGTTTAAATGGTGATTTGATGCACTGATCATGTGTAATCTCTTACCACAGGCCTTTTCTCTCATTTTCTTTGAGTTGTGAAAACTCAGGTGTCTGACTTGAGCTTTCAGCTCAGCTGAGCTCCTTTTTAAGAAAATTGTGTTTCTGAATTTGAAATGTGATTAGAATTCCTTCAGGTCTATGTGTTTGTTTGTCCTTTTGCCCAATGTGACTGAAAGGTCCAGGTTGCTTTTTAAAAGGGAAATGATTCCAACATTGTGATGTCACTGTCTCTGGGCTCTTCCTGTTTATTTGTCATGTTTTATTAGCACCTTTGGGTTCTCCTGATATTTTATGATTTTTAAGACTGCGTTTGGTGCATGTTAAAGACAGGGGAATGTAGCTTGCGCTGACAGTACATGGCATGTTCACACATGATCCACCATATGGGACGTGAGTTCCTATTATTTATTCAGTATAATTTAACCAAATACTGTTGTAGCACTCTCGAGAATAAAAATTACGATCATCAACAATAAAAACAGTTCTTGTGCGAAACTGTATTGGCTCCACCCCCCAGAAGAAAACAAGTCAGGCTACACAGTCCCGGTTTTTCTGCATTTTCATTTTCCAAAAAGGCCTCTGTGTAGGATTGGCATCGCAAGAAGTGCTAACGTTATTTAAATGCTGCTAATGTTTGTGAAGCTGACCACAGTCTTTGCCTTTTGCAGAGGGGAGTGTGCTGCTTTGTGTGCAGCTGCAGTCAGGGCGGGTTGAAGGCTCTGGTGGATGGTTTGTCTGCTTATCTCATTCTGTCAGGGAATACTCCACTGACAAGGCGTGAACTGTATGAGGACTTCTGTCCCCTGCAGACAAACTACTGGTTGGTGCTCAGCCATGGAGCTGGTCTGTATAACAATTAAAGCAACAGTCATGCACACACATTTATGCATTTACATTTAATCTGACAAAGAGCAGTCAAACCTGGACATCAGACTCAATAATTAAGCGATGCAAGTTCAGATCTTTAGGCGTGCATGGTCACTGGCGTTTGTCCTGGTCGTTCACAGACAAAGGAGGGGCAATTTTCACAGTGTCATCATAAACACATCAAATACAACTGCTGGAATTGCTGGATTTCCTGATTTCTAAACACTTCCTCACACAGCAGCGCCTCATTTTAATACCGACACATGTTTGGGGATTCAGACGGACACAAGTTCGTCACACAAGTTACCATTAAACATCAAAATGGAAGTGAAAACGCCACTCCTTGACCTGCCCTTCGGATGCACAAAGAACAAGGCCTATTTTCACCGGGCTACACACACAATACAATGATGACATGAGAAAACTTGTCCTCTAATTTACGAGTTGCCACTTTTTCCACAGCTAAAAAATTATTTGTTTTATCAGACAATCTTTGAATAACTGATGTTCAAGTGTGTCATTGATTTCAGAAAGTAAATCCACCACAATCAAAAGCATCAAAATCAGAGTCGGCCATTTCAAAGTCAAAGCTGTTGTAGTGAGGCGAGTCCAGGGAGGGCCCGCCGGCCTGGTACACCTGTGCCGGCCCCACACCGGCCAAATCTGCGTTCAGCGGCATGTCGGGAGCCCTGGCGTCCAGGTTAGAGAGCGAGCACGTGCCTAGGTAGCCAATTGCAGATGAGGCAGCGGCTCCACCCATCAGCAGGTAAACCGCCTTCACTGCCTGAGCGTTGCTGATGGTGCCGTGACGCAGACAGCCGACGGTATGTGCCCCGCCTCTGTAGCACTTGTAACGGGGAGAATTCCTGCCTGCTAGATGGGACGGTTCCACAGGTACACACACGTTTAGAAATGATGCTTCAGAACACATCACCACCTGCAGAGACGGCACGCTCACCTTTGTCCTTCGGGGAAGTGCAAGTGTTGGGTTTGGGGGAGGACAGCTCCAGGTCGCTGACAGGCGGAGTTGGTGGATCTTTGTCCAGGATTTGTTCAGGCGCCAGATCTCTGAGAATAATGCGTGGCAGTGACACTTGATGGCGCTTACACTGACTTATGGGTGATGAGAGACTCTGTGAGAGATGAAAGAATTCTGGGCCTCAGGTGGGTAACTAACAAACACAACTAAACATGCAATAAATGATGTCATATTTACTCACATTTTTCACTTTTCTCAGCATATTCAGCCACTGACTGAAAACAAGACAGAGGGGTTCATCAGTACAGCTGCCGTTATTGTGTGTGAATGATTTGTGTTATTCCTGTGAAGCTGAAATGGAATTCAACTACAATCAGTATAAACTCCCAGTACAAGCCATGCTTTCAAGACTTACAAATGAAAGGGGATGACCCATGTGCTTCAAAATGTAAATATAAGTGGTGACATATGATCGAAGTTTGTTTTTAGCCTAGAGATTCATTAGTATTTTCCCCCTCCTCTCCATTGTGGAGATGATAAGATTCTAGTTTTCACTTTGAGGTGACTAGCCCAGTGACCTGCATTCTGAAGGGGTTTCAGTCAGCAGCAGCAGGTATTTGTTGTGGGTGAGGATCAGGGCGAAGCAGCAATCTCTGCATCCACCGGAAGGTAACTTCGGCAGGTCCAAGATCTCCTTGCCTTCCACGATGGCCTCACAGCTGCTCTGCAACAGCACCAGCTGGTCGGGTGGAGAAGCTGCGTCGTGGGAGACTGTGAGTGCGCCCTCGGACGTTAGCAGCAGAAATCTCTTCTTCCACTGTTTGAAAATGAATCCACCTGCAGAGGAGAAGCAGATGAAATCCCACACAAATGATGGCGTGAGAAACTCCTGCCATCATAACCTGATGTCTTAAGCGTATTTACTACTAAGCATGGTTGCCGTGGCCATGATAACAGAGTACAGCTGGATTAGAGAGTGAACGCTCCCTCATTCTCATCCCTGCAGATTAGAGGTAGTCAGATGGATGGAGGATCAAGAGGCTTCAACCAATCAGATGACGCCTTTATTCCAAACACATACAGTAAAAACACTTGGATGCATTTTATTACTGAACATAACTGATTTCCTAACATCAGGTGATAGCAGAGCATGATGTGGTCATATTTACAGCATTATTTAGAGGAAACACAGCAAACCAAAATGAATAAATCATCTTTCTGAGCAGCATCCTGACACATTGATTGTGTGGAAACCATTTAAAGCTTGCGCAGTTTTAAACGCAAAAACCCACGTTTGAAGAAATGAAGTTGAGGACAAGCTTACCGTACATCCTGAGTGTCCCATGGTGGATCTCCGAGAGGTTCATCTTAACGGTGGATGGTTCCCTGGCTCGGGCACCAAACCTCGACACGGTACGAGTGAGGAGCACATGAGGCTCAATGTGAGTTTAACGCTCAGCTCTAATCCGCACTCAGCCCGGATGTTCCATAGTTTAACAGTGTGACATGAAAATGGGCGGACCTGTGAGAGATGACATGCAACCCATAAACTATACCAGATGAGTTTAGATTAGACAGGATGCTTAAAATGACTTGGCAGCATGATTTTAATCTCACTAGTTACTTAATATCCATTCATTTTAATGTACACAGTGGATAAATCTTTGTGTTTCATGTAAATCCAAAACAACCCCAACTATTACTACCACACTGGGAGGAGACCACATCCTATGATGACACAAAAATAATGACTAAGAGAATAATTTAAATCAAAACATACTGTAAAAGCTATTAAATACAGTGCACATGTGATAAAACACTGGTGAGGACAGGAACAGTCAAAAAAAAAAGAACTGAAAAACATTATTGACTCCATAAAGTCAGGACTAGATCAAGCATGAATACTGCTGTTATTTAACAACGTTTACATTCCTACAGTGATTTCATACTGATCCCTTAACAACAATCTGACAGCACTGTGCAGAAATAGAGCATTTAAATAAATGACAGCATTTACACAGAGTGAAAGCGTCGACTCGCTGGCGGATTTTCATCAGGCACTCAGAGAAGAAAAGGAAAATTCTATAACTCATGAAAATGGACTAACAAGATGAAGCTTGTTTGTCAAAGGGAAATGTGACTTGTCTTTCCTCTGTCAGCTGAAATAAAGGGATTGCATTCCAAACACAAGTAGTTGTTGGCTAGGAAAGCTGATCCTCGTATTGCTTTCTGAAACAGTCACCAGCTGGGAAAAAGTCCCAGCAACGCTCTTGGTACATCTTCCACACGTATGACTCCTAAAACAGGAAGAAAAAAAAAGAGGACACAGACTAATTAAGAAACTGGAAATCAAAGAAAAAAAAAAGCATAAATATTTCAGCCTTACCTGCCCAGTGTGCTCTGTCTCATCTTTGTTGATTAAATACATTAAAAAGAACCTGAAAAGTAGACAAGCGTTAACGTTTTTTTTCATTTGTACACAGACACACATGCAGAGTCCGGGCAGATGCAGGGATACACTCACATGTAATTGGCCAGGTTGTGTTCATCTAAAGTGTGAGTCTCAAAGCCGTGCGGCGTTGTATCAAAGTAGTCGCTTCCGATCCCACATATGAAGCATTTTGTCTGCAGAGAATGAAAGGTGAGAAGGAGAGCAGCACATATGTGACAGTGACAGGCCTCTTTTATACTGCACCTCCATATCTTCCTTGACTTGCTCCTGCTGGTCTCTCAGCTCTCCAAAGGCGTCGATGATCAGACCTACGGGGAGCAAAGTGGAGCATCTTAGAAGTCTCAGAAAAGTTTAAAAATACATCCCAGTCCCCCTGTTTTACCCTGGATAATGGCCAGCAGAATGACAATGACAAAGAAGAAGAAGGTTATGTCAAAGACGACTCGATACAGCTCGTATTCGTCTCCGGCGGGATCTTCGATTTCATCCCCGATGCCTCCGCCTGCTCGCACACCCACGTACATGTGGAACAGGTAACACTAAGGGAAAAAAACAAAACATGCATGTTCCTAGTCTGGCTGACAGTAATCTATCATAACACGTCAGGCTTGTGTGGACTTACTGTCATCATGTCGTCGCATTTCATGTCCGGCTCGTCTTCGTCCTCGCTCTTATTGTAAAACTTGCGGAAGAAATTGAAGGCGACTACGGTGTAAAGGTACACAACCACGGCCAGCAGCCCCACAGTCATCATGAGCTGGTAGAAACGGCAGAGAAACGAGCAATTGATCTAGTCTGAAACAAGATGCTGCCGGTTTGAAACGTCTTGCCTGCGCTCACCTGTTTGCCGTTGTGTGTGACCGAGGACAGGATGGTGCGCAGGGTTTTCACCCCCATGGCGATATCCAGCAAGTGGCAGGCGAAGAAGAAGTTGTTGTAATGTCCCAGCAGAGACATTATCATGTACCAGCAGAGGTATAAGAACGTCTACAAGATGAAAAAGACGTTTTCACTTTGAAGACGTTAAGCTTCATTTGGACGGTGCTGAAACAGCGGATTGCTTACGCCGTCTGTGAACACAACGCCAAATTTCCAGATCTGATATTTCATGTCAATGGAGGTAATCCTAAAAAAAAAAAAAAAGAAGATACAAATCTGGTTGATGCCCACTTTTAAAAAAATGATATTTGATATTTGCTGGAGAAACACGGACTGTACCATGCAAACACAGAGTTGTCCGGCGCCTCCTGTTTCTTCTCATGCTGCTGCTGACTCACATCCAGGGAGGCCAGATCCACACCCAGGAGTTCAGCGATTCGTTCCCGGCCGTAGATGTCTCCGTATTTATCCAGAACCTGAGGGCGCGCACATTAAATTAACCCTGAAACTGCTCGGAGGAGAGCGCTGCAGAAGCAGCAGCATCAAACTCAACTCACCTTTGTTTTCACAAATTTATCCCAGTAGTTGTTTGGGAAGGAGCTGTGGAAAAACACACAAATGTGTTCATGATTAAGAGAGAAACAGACAGAACATCTTTTTTCAGCCCACTTACGGTGTGTTTAGAACCAGTCGGTCCCACTGGCCCTTGATGTCATCGTCTTCGGGCTGCTCAGTGATGTAAAGTCCATCAAATTCCAGCTTTCTTGCAAGTTCTTTCTCCCGTTTGAAGATCACCAGTGGAATCTAAGTGATAGAGGCTCATGATTGAGACATGCATCACCTTTACACAGTAAAAACAGTGGTTTTGGCTTCTTATACCTTCAGACAATTGTAGCCAATAATGCAGATAAAGGAAATGACGGTGTGCAGCGCCGCGAGGAAGGCCAGCGTGGGCTGCATGTACCCTGTGCTCTCCTCCAAATAGAAATAAATGGGCATGTCCTCGTCATTCTCCTCTCCTCCTTCACTCAGCCCAGAGCCCTCCGCTTCCTCTCCTGAGCCTTCAAACAAGCCCGATGCTTCGAATATCCCACTGCCCTCGGAGAGTCCAGACCCTTCCAACTCCTCACCCTCAGGAGGGGTGTCCGACACCTGAACAGAGGAGAGAAAGAAGGACAAGCTCTCTTCAAGTTTATTGGTATTCCCTTTAAATGGAGGGAACACAACGTGTATTGCTGTAAAATCATGTAGTAAATGAACAATCTGAGGGATTTGTTTGTGGTTTTTACCCTATAGAACAGCAGAATAAAGTTCAGGGCAAATGCCAGGAAAAGAGCCAAAAAGCGCAGGTTGTAGAAGTTTCTGGAGAGGTAGTTCTACAAAGATTAAATAATCTTTTATTTACAGACTTTGGATAGGCAAACACTGCAACTCTAACTCAAACATGCTTGTAACTTACCAGAAATTTGTTCCTTTGGGTTTCTAGCTCACTCCAAATCTGGAAACCTTCCTGTCCTTTCACCTTCTTTTCTTTTTTCTGGGCAGATTTCTTTGGTTTTTCCAGCTTTTCCTCCTTGCTTTGGGGCTCTTTTTCTGCTTTCTCACCACTTTCAACCCTGGAAATTAACATCCAAATCATCGTAGCACATGGCTGTGACACACACTTCTCCTCCTCTCTCCACTCTAAAACCCCTTACACTTAACTTTGAATAACACAAGTGAATTGCTTAATAATCAATGGGTGAATAATTTCATTGATGTCCTACGGTGCTGTTTTTACTGTTTGTACCTCCACTTTTTACTAGAACTTCTGCTACAGTGGTTACGACATTTGTCATTCTTTCAGTATAACTGTCTGCCAAGACCAGTGCCAGAAAATTATATAACTAGAATCAAACAAATAGATAAGCAGAAATGCTTACTCAGCCTTTTCGGGTTCAGGGGGAGGTTCATCTATGGGGGCAGGCTCAGGTGGTTTCTGGCTTGCATCCATCTCCTCTGGTGCCTGAAACAGATCAAAAATGCGACACCATTTGAGCCTGTCAGGAGGCTACGGTGAAGGTGGACCTTTTCACGCACCATTTTCCTCTTTGTTATGGGAGTCCCTTCAGGAGTCGGAGGTTCTACGGGTGACTCCACACCCATGTCTCCGAGTCCACCTGGAGCATCAATGCCTGGTATCCTCCCACCCTCCTTTTCCTGGGTATCCTCCTCTTCCTCCTCTCCACTCCCAGTCTCACCAGATTCCGTTACACCTCCAGGGTCTTGCTCCTCCCCTGTCCCCGGCTCCCCAGGTCCGTCCCCATGCACATCGTCCTGTGTGGGGTCTGGCATGCTAGCTAGGATCTCTGTCACTGTGATGTTTTTTGCTCCCTCCACTAGCCCCCCACCAAACAGGGCCTGCCAGATGATCACGAAGAAGCCTTTGCACACACTGTAAATGAAGTGTAGTATACTCATCAGGATGGTCCAGAAGAAGGTGGACACAGCAACTATGATCTCTTTGATGGTCATCTTTCTCACTCTGCGGTACTGTCTCCGCAGGTTACGGAAGGTGAAAATGCTAAAGAAGCTAATGGTGCTGTTTATGAATTCTGCAAAGGCTGAGCTGGATTCAGGCTGCCCTTCCTCGCCATTGCCTTCCTCATCACCCCCTCCACTCCCGCCAGCTCCTGGTCCCCCCTCACCTCCACCGTCATCTCCTTCGTCATCTTCTTCACCCTTTTCCTCTTCCTCCTGCTCGGAAATTTGGGAGGCAATGTTCATCTCAAAAATGGTGTCCTCACAGAAGTTGACGAACATTTCCATCTTCTCTGATTCGCCGCCTTCGTTGACCACATCAAAGATAAACTGCCGTTTGGACTCTCTGACCTGAGGCATCTCCCACTGGCGCCGGTTCACCTCACTGATTTCAAAGTAGATGCGCTCGATCTTCCTGCTAGCGCCCATGATTTCAATGCGGCCCAGGAAGGGCCGGAAGTAGTTCAACACGCTCTCTGCTTGTTCAAGGAAGTTCTGTAGCCTGGTGTCATGGGGGACGTGTTCTGACAGGTTGGTGAGCAGCACCGCAATGTTGAACCCGATGTCCTTGGCAGGTTCTTGGAAGCGACTAGCGAACTCCTCATAGTGGATCATGTCATTCTCATCTGCTTCCGAACAGGACAGAAGAAACTGGATCTCAGAGGGAGAGTACTGTTTCTGGCTGTCCATGGCCTTCTGGAAATCCTTCTTGGAGATCAGCCCTCGGGGGTCTGTGACATAATCCCGAAAAGCATCCGATGCCACGATGTCTTTCAATTTGAGGAACATGTCAAAGAACTTCAGGATCATCTCAACGTTGCTGGAAGACTCTACCAGCATGTCGACCATCTGGCGCGCAATGGTACCATTTACCACGTTTCCTGAATACAGAGTACAATAAAAGCAATTTAATGAGTCTCAGAAGGAGATTAAAGTTAAAACAACCAAGAAAACAATCCTTTACCCTCTAACAGCGAGAGCAACATAACCACCATGTCTTTCTGAAGGTCGAGAAGCTCCTTCAGCAGACCGATCTGGCTGGAGTCCTGTGGTGGTACAAAGATGCACAATTTCCGACAGTAATGACGACACAGCTCACGTCCCGTGGAAGTATTAGAGGGGGAAACGCGTTTATAGCAACACAATACTCATCAGGGAACAGAAGGCATGAGTCAGAACAGTTAAGCACACATTATTTCAACACAAAATAAGCTTAATGGTTTATAAAAACTTAAAAGGATCTGCAGAAATATATTTTAGTTCCAGTTCTACTCAATGTGAAGGAATTTATCCGACTGGTTGATTTTTCCAGAACTGACCAGAATATAATGTACATAAATAACTCAAACTACTAACTTAAAATGCCAGTTTTCTCAATTTTGCATTAGATTTTAAAGCTGTAGATTTTATGACACAGATTAAGAAAAAAAATTACTACTAAGGAAACTTTAGTAGGTTGTCATAGTACCCAATCTCCCTTGCTACATCAACTGTTAAGGACTTAATTCTATTAATATAAATAATGAGACTACTCTTTTACATACACATGTTAGATTACTAGCTAAAAAATGTTAAAATGCAGAAGCCACAAAGTAACAGCAGAAATGGAAAGCTTGGGTTATTATTAGTAGATGAGATGGCAACAGAATTAAAAGCCATGTTAAATGTGCGCACACAGCATGGATGTGACATTAAAAATTTAAATTTCAACAGCAAAAAGATCTTTGTATACAATTTATGGAGGTTAAAAAGCCTCCTATCAGGAAGTTTTATAGCCACCTGCTTCTTTTTGGGGGGAAAACTTAAATTCAAAAACTAAATGATAAAAATACTAGCATTAATATGACTTCAGGCATAGCAGAAATATACTATGTGTTGCAGTTTACTAAAGCACAATAGAATGAAGAAATCAACTAAAAACATTCAATGTTGTGCTTTTCTTCTCTTCTGTATCCTCTTTACGTAAGTCTCCACCTAAATGAAAAGCTATTCTTTCTAAAAAAAAAAAAAATGAATGAATGTAAATATATTCAAATATATTTATTTTCTCACATGAGAAATGTAACTTTAACATAGCTTCTGGGATTTAATTACAGCAGGTGAATGTAAAACAACCTGATCAGGAAAACAACACTGAATAAATTACAAACTGGTAAACATCAAAATCAATATCACATCAATAAACAAATAAAATGGATACATACTTTACCCTGCATTGACCATGTGGAAGACAGGTTCAATGATAAATATATTATTTGGGCATTCAGCAATTACAAACATCATTTTCAAATGTCTATTTGATTAATACATTATTTATTTTGTTAATGGCAAAAAACAAAACAAAACACTAAAACATATATCCTGTCATAGTTTAAGGCTTTTGGTTTTTAATTAAAAGTAAAAAATAAATCTCATGTTTTCATTTACTGGCCTCAATCCTGCAGAATCACTGAAAAAACATGATCAAACTGGTGAGTTTAACAAAAATATGGCTTCAGTTTTACATTTCTACTCAACATCTAATCTTCTTTAGGATTTATACTTCAAACATATTGATGGCTGACAGCCGATGATGCCAAGCATATGGACGATCACCAAGGGACAAATAAATGTTGTATTAGCTGTGTCACATGGTCAACGTATGTGGCAACTACAGATGAAGGATGGATGAATGGATATGAATGATGGGTTTTACATGCAAAACATGATAATAATGAAAAGCCTGGGTTATTAGCCTCATTCACCCCATTAATCCACCATTAACAATTCACAGGATTTACCTTCACGACTCTAAAGAAAATACAGATGTTAACTTGAGTTAACTGAAAAAGTAAATTCTGATACTTGTTTTCATGTGCACACAGTTTATACTGTTAAATGTGTTTGTATTCAGATAAACTGCACAGAATGTGCTAAAACGAGGCAAAGAGACAACCTGAGAGGCTACAGAGCCGATAAAATAAAGGCTGTCGATGTGCTCAATCCAAACGTGAAGCCGCAGCGAAGCAAGAATGACTTTTCTTTGGTTTGCATGAGTACAGCCAATCAATATTGTGAAGGATGATAAATTCATGTAATTACATGACTTCATACCTGTGCCAGCTTCATCATCATGTGGGCAAAGACATGAAGAAACCCCACAATGGCATCCCACAGCCTGCTGTGTGCCAGAGACTGCTGGTTGCCTGTGCATGGGCCCTGACAAGTAAAATTATGTTACACTTTCAACAAGTGACTGGATGGAGTCAAATTCTGATTTGTTATGTGAGTTTTACCTGAATGTACTCAGTGAGAGTATTAAATATTTGTTTTGCCACTGTCATGGCCTTGGAGAAGTTCTTTTTCCCTGGCTCATCAATGACATCCTTGCCAGAGTAATACCAATAGAAATCACTGATAGACTCCTTGATTTAAAAAAAAATGGGAAAAGTAATAATCAAATCCCTTCTCTGAATGTACAACAGACACACCGTTCAGTGCACATTAACCTCAGGTGAAAGGTTAACGGCTGCTTTTTGGTAACTGTTCATTCTCCAGTGTACCTGCAGTCGGAGAAGATAATCCACTGTACAGATGATGATGTTGATAGTGGTGGTGCTGCCAATCTGAGTCCGCAAGTAGTTCTGAAAATCTACAGCACAGCATCATTTTAATGTATGTTTGAAGGTTTACATTTTTTCTAAATTTTTTTTACACCAATTCAATACCAGACTAACCGTTATTGTGTCCTTCACACAGCAGCTGCAAAAACCTGAAGAGGTCACAGGTGAACTCATCATCCGCCATCACTTTCTCACCTTTGACAAGGAAAACAATAAACTGTAAAACTACATCTGACATCTCATTAAGGTCAGACTGGCTACATCAGTCAAATTTATATCTAATACTAAATCCTCTATCATTAGTATGACAGTAAATAAAATGTAATCCACAACTTACAATCATCTCTCAATGGATTTTAGTAACACTGCAACGTCAATCGCTGACAAAATGCTGCTTTTTTTCTTTTTACAAGCAATTTAAGAATGAGTCACACTAAATTACATAGATCATATTAATAGACACGACTGTAGTCTGATATTGAAACAACATACACGAGGCATCGACAAAGAAAACATACAGCCTTGATGAAAAACGGACACACAGAGAAAACATAGAAACATATCAGACATTACCATATCAGATTATTTTGTACAGATAGAAAAATAACTTTAGTAATATTAAAATGTTAATAAAACTTAGGGATGAACTGACCACCTGTGTTCCCAGTGTGATTTTCACTTTACACTTTATTTATTTAAATGTATCTGCAGAGTAAAGTAGCTGATGACATCTGATTTATATTTTAATTAATCCCAGTCCACCATGTTAAACAATAAATACACACCAAGATCCAGAGTCATGCTGCACACACAGGCTGCGCTCTGGTGCAGCCTCAGAGAGGAGCAGGCAACGTCCCTCAAAAATACAGAAGGGAATCCAGCACATGACCCATCACAGAAAGAGATGGAACGTTCATTATTTATCAAAACCACAATGATTCAAGCCACTGGCTGCAACTTTAGGGTTTCCAAGAGAACAGCGGCAACAGAACTACCTGCTCTGTAGTGACATTATCAGAAAAAAGAGTTTCTTCAGTGTTGGAGAGGTGTGAGTCTTCTACACCCAAAATTTTACATTTTCATGTCTTTTTTACAGCCATTTTTTTTACATTTAATGCCCAATTAGAAGTATCTGATTGCTCCCGGGCTATCGGGATTTGGTGGTCACGTAGACGGGCCTTGAAAATTACATCCAGTGGCTTTAATTTTGACATCAGTGCCATGTAAAAAAAAACATGCTTCTGTGGGCATAAGGCAATTGAAAAATGTCAAATTAGATATGAGAAACTGTTCATGATTAATGTAATTTAGGGAGGAAAAGACCAGACTCCATTCATTGCCTTTTGAAAGGAAGTAGAAATGTGAGAAAGAACTACAAGCAATGAAAATGAAAGGTGATAAGAGGCTTCTGATCCTCTCTGGGTCAAAGTTCAGCGTTAGTTAAAGAATTGTTGGAAGGCCGGTGGCAGAGGGAAAGACAGAAGGAGAGAGAGAGGGAGAGAGAGAGAGAGAGAGAGAGAGAAAGAGAGAGAGAGGTGGACAGAAACATGATTTACCCCGATCTATGTTCAACTCTGAGGACCATGAAAGATGGGACAAGGGAGAGGTGGCAGTGATCATGGGGAAGGGAGAGAGGATCAATGTGTTGACAAAAGTAGAAGACTACAATGAGGAGGGGGAGATTAACAACATTCCATGGCAATTTACGTAAGGTAGAATTTATGATGAACTTAGAACCAGACGGCAGAGATCGGTCAAAGACTAAATAAAACCCAATCAGCAATAAAAAGTGAAGCACATTACACCTTAAAATCTAATGGATCTACAGTTATCAAGAGTTAATAATGTGTAATGTTAGAAAACAACTAAATGTATTTAAATCTAAAGAAATGGAAGCGGAATGAATTGATGCTCAGGATGTCTTCAGTTTGCTCTGCTATGTTAATAGTGACAGTATGTGATATGATGAATCAAACAATAGCACAAAAATCAAATAATCATAATATCACATCTTTCAAAAATAGAAATCCTTTGTTTGGTGAAGGATTAACAACAGCAAAAGCATCCTGAAATATGTACCAGTGTAACCTGAACCCTCACATTTTGCAGAAAAAGCACTAGATGAATAATAAATGATATTATAATGTTCTAAGGACTTACTGGTCCCCTCCTCTGAAACCATGCCCAGGCCCTCTGCTTTGTTCTGCCTCTCAAAGGCATTGAGATCCAGGACACTGCAGAGAAAGAAAGAACAGCTTTAGATGTGCACTCATTACTGTCCAATAATACTTTTCTGATTGGGGGACTGACCTGCACGTCTGCATCAGTGCCTGAACACTTAAAAAGAAGCCTACATCCTTCTTATCCTTCAGGTATTCTAGCATTTTCTAAAAAAAAAAAAAAGAAAAAAGATTCCATAAATAAATGTTTCAGTTATCTTGAAACTGAAATATCCTAGCTTAATGGTTTAAAAAAAAAAAAAGAAAAAAAGAAATCCAGAATACATACTCGCTGAACCTCACTGTTTCCACCATTAAGGATGGAGATACCCAACTTAAGGGTGGTGGTCACCATCGGACCAGTCTCACCTGTGTGGAAAAGAAAATGAAATTCATAATCTGTGGGCAAGAAAGTGACTAAAGGAAGTGATTGACGGAACCTTTGCAGGCACTGATCATCTGCAGGACCATCTCTGCAGCGCCACGATTGTGGAGTCTGGACTGTTGGTACAGCAGCCTTTGTTTCTCCATTTCCTTCTCCTGTAAGTCAAACAAACTTCATGAGCATCTACAGGTAAATTCAAGAGGATTTAACAAGTAGAATGAAGCGTCTAAAGCCAGATATCTGAGAAAACGATAACAAGAATGATTGAATATATAGAAACCAAAATTTAAATTTTAAATGTTTAATATTAAAAAGTATCTTAGCTACACTTAACTGAGCCACAAAAACAAAAATTAACTCATAAATAATTTTCAAGCTTTAACTCTCCTTTACATTACAGTCTTGCCATTTTAATATTAACATTTTTATTAGTTTTTATCGGAACTAGTCTGCAGCTGCATTACAGAATTATAATATAGATCTCCGTGTTTTATCAAGCTTTAATAGAATAGGTTGTTATCATCTATTTAAAGGACTTTCACACTACCACACATTCTATGTTTTTTATAATTACTGGTTATCGTTTATTTCCTTCGCCAAGGAAGTTACCTTTTCATAAGCGTTCAAGCTCAAGGCTATCAGAGTAAAATATCCCCAAATCCCCACCAAATGCTTGCATCTGAATTCAAGTAAAATGCATTCAAATCTAGAGTTTTGAGAGTTCTTTTTTTTTTTTTTTTTTTTTGCTGACAAACCACACATTCATGTGTGTTTTTCATTTTGGAGTCAAAATGCAAATGAGAGACGCACCCATTGCAGTTTCATGTTTCAGGTAAAACTGGAAACAATAAATTATTATGAGCTGTATTCAGAGACGTGTCAGTGAGAAAATATTTGCTCCTGACAAAAACTCACAAAGCCCTAGTCTTTCGAGAGAATTTCATATTAATGTGTTCGGCCTTGGCGGAGGTTCACTCTTGTTAGTCATGGAGCTACACTACTACTCCACGTTTTCTGACTCAAGCAAGCGTTAGACTACAGGAAACGGCCCCCAATGGCTCAGTTTTCTCAATGTTCACCTAGAGCTGCATAAAGTCATTATAGAATAATGTACATGTGCATTTTAGAATAATTTGTTTAGCAAAATAAACTTCCTTCTGTCCATCACTGATAATACTGCTTCTACATGTAATTAACTGTTTATAGATTTCAAATAGCAAACACAGAAAAAGCTCTGACACAGAGGTCAAACTGACGTTGCTCTGTTCAGTCACATCACAGATCAATTGTAGCATCCCACATCATGACCGTAAAACAAACCCCCTCCCCCAGTCACCCCCCCCCCCACCACCACCACCACCCACGTATGCCTGACCACGCTCTGCCTGATGTGTTGTTGAATTTTGCAGTGCGATCCTTTTGAATACCTAATGAAATGTGATTCTATGCACTGTATGATGCTATGTGTGTCTGTGTCTGTGTGTGTGTGTGTGTGTGGGGGGGGGGGGTAGACAGGGAATACTGTCAATATTTGAATGTGTGTGTGTGTTAACACCACGTGTGCTATTTTGGCTTTCGTTGTAGTCTGTCAGTATGCTAAGTGAGTGGGGGAAGCGAGCATTGATCAGATGCATTCAGATTATTAAGTTATGTGTGTAAGTACAGAAATGGAGAGATGGGAGAGAGACAGAGAGAAACAGACAGACAGACAGACAGACAGATAGCCATATGAAGTGCAAGGACTGATATAACCGGCAGATATAATGGTTAAATCAAAATCAAAAATAAATCACACAAGTCCTGATGAGAGAAGTCTGGTGTCTGTGTGTGTGTGTGTGTGAGAGAGAGAGAGTGTTTGAGTGTGTGTGTGTGTGTGTGTGTGTGTGTGTGTGTGTGTGTGTGTGTGTGTGTGTGTGTGTGTGTGTGTGTGTGTGTGTGTGTGTGTGTGTGTGTGTGTGTGGGCATGTGTCGGAGTAATAAATCTGAAGAAAAAAAAATGAATGTCAGAAAGTTAGCAGCTGGCATTGCCTATAAAAGGAGCTAGTCAAAGGTTTCAAATGTCAGCTTAAGAAAATACAAAATGTTAAATGTAGGGAGCGGCAGTATAGAGTTTTAGGAAAAATGCTGGAGCAGAATGAAAAGCTCAGAGGCTCTTTTTTGTTGACAGATAAATTAATTAATTAATTAACAGAGAACTGAAGAGAACAAGTAAGTTATTGTTAATGTTGTTGATTTGTGATCATTACCGTTGTGTTAATTAAAACAAAAAGTACTTCTATTTAGCACCAATCCACATTTAATGTTTTAAAGTTTAATCTCACCAGATGCCACATTTAACAATAATTGTAAAAAAAAAAAATCAATAAATGATTGAAAGATGAAACAGGGAAGAATCTGGATTGGAACTTTGAGTTTTTAAGTTAAGAAGCTAAGAAATGTTAAGAACACTGCATGGGTCAGACAAATGACGAGACAAAACAGAGGAAAGAGAGAGAGAGAGAGAGATGTGGCGATAAAGTAATATGCTGATGATGACTTCACTCAAAGCGCCGAGAGCTACCGCTCCAATGTGTTCCTGGTCCCCAGCCCCTGGCCGCCCATTACCAGTTCTGACTGTCGCACCTCAAAGGACTTCTCATCTTCATTATTTTCCACCATTTCCTCTGCACCCTCTTCTTCCTCATCAACATGGCAACTCTAGAAAAGCAGAGTTAAAGAAATACATCAGATTTCATTGAGACAACAGATCAGGTCCAAAAACGTCTGCAGTGACTCACCTTTGCCATAATGTCGGCATATGCCATATAAAGATGATCTGTATCAAGTTTACTGAATTTTGGACAAAATCAGGCAATTATTTTACAAGAAATAAAATATGATCCATGACTGAGCAGCATTTCTGACATCTAGAGTGGACGTATCAGTGAGAACACACAATCAACCTTTTTTCTGTCAGAGCGGTGCGGCTGAAATGCAGAATGAGCTGGTGGAGGGGGTCTGGTTTTGTTTCCTTCTCTTCTTCCTCATCTCCCTCCTCTTGCTCCATCGCTTTCTAGGATTCAGAGGAAAGATGAAAGTTAACAATGGCCTGAAATAAACATACTTAAGAGAATGCAGACGTGAGATGACACTCACAGACAAGTCGTCGATCATCCTGTCTTCAAAGGCGTAGCCCTCCGTGTAGAGCCAGTTCCGTTTGTATCCCTCCAGGAACATATTTGAGGCACGGTGCCTGCAGAGACAAACAGGAATTGAATTCACAACCTTGTTTTGTGACAGTTTTGACCCTTGTCTTACCTTGGGATGTTGTATAATGGTGTCATCCTGAAACACGCAACAACAGCTCTGCGTCTCTGCTTCGACAACAGTTTGTGCCAGACCATCTTCTTTGACTTAAATGGATGCTCCGTCTACGGCGACCATGAGAACTGAGTCTGACTATTAATGCACGATGGGAATAGTATACAGAGGAATACTTTTGACAAGCTCATCTCTTTTTTTTTAGTTTTTCCAGAACTAATGCACTCGCTCACCATCTCCAGATGGTAGAGGACTGCAGAAACCTCCTGCACTCTCTTGACGACTTTCACCGGCGCATCAGCGTCTTCAGCTTTCCCTGCCATCTCCTTGTACAGGGCCATCTGCCAGCGCATAGATGGGTTGTCCACCTGTCCACAACACAACACAGAACTTCAGGAAATGTACTTTAACCCATTAGCTTTAATCACACTTTTGAGTTCCTGCTAGTTGATTGAACACGGTGGGACGAATACCTTGCCCTGCAGATGGAGGTTGTTCTGCAGAAACTCTCTTACTTCTTCATCTGTGTCTCTCTGTAAGGGAAGTCAATTTACCATCTGTATCCCTTATGAAATCACTACTGCAATGCTTATTAAAATATTCAAAATTACCAAAGAATATCTGATCTTGGCCAGATTAATAAGCTCCTGATCAGCAGGAGAGCACATATTGAGGCCTATGGGGAGCATTTTTTTCAATGCTGCCACAATAAGTGAAGTCTGCACAGAGTAACGATCTCCACGCTTCTTCTTCTTCGTACGTTCAGTGTCAGAGCCACCTCCCTAAGAAACAGGAATAAAAAACAAAACAAACAAACAAAAAAAAAAACAATTACAGTATCTCAGAAAATGTATCACACATTCATGGATCCCAGCCCTCATCATTGAAGAGAAAAGTTACCAGTGATTCCCATTACATTACTGTAGCACCACCAATATGTAGAAACATGTAAAAGCATATTCCCTGTTGTGGGTTCTCTGAGCTCAGACCTCTAAATAAAGCACACAGTGGGGGTAAAATGTGTTGTTGTTGCCTCTGGGAACAGGAATCTGAAAGGAATTGGGCTTAAAAAAATTAAGTGGAAATTGATTCTCACACATGCAAAAGAAAGAAGGAGGTAAAAAAAAACCAGCATTCCTGCAGACTATACAACTGTTCTTTTTCACACGAGAATGGAAATTTGTTAGAAAGATTAAAAATATTAACAGCATGAATATGTTCTTAATTAAAGTTGTAGTGTAAGATCCATTAGTAGCAGGCTGATAACTACAGTAAAGAAAACTGTCTATAGAAAAAAGTTCCTGTACTCCTTTCCTCTGGAATTATTTTCTAAGACTGCTGAGCAAGTTTTCTTGAATGAGGTGTTTAAACACACGTTAAAGAAAATACATAATCCATTTGCATAAAGACAGTTAAACAGGTGAAATCCCATCAAAATTATGAAATCACACATGACCTTTTGTAACATTTAAACTATAAGGTCATTACAGTAGCCCAACAACTGTTGACATAAATCTTAAAAATTCCTATTCCATACTGCTTCTGCTATAGTTTACAGCTAGTTAAAAGCATGTTATGAAAGACTTGTTTATAGAAACCAGGGTGCAAAGCTGGGAATAGATTCCTGTATTTGTTAGATTTATAGACACTTTAAGCACTTTTAAACAGATAAGGAGAGATGTTTTTATTTAATTTTAGAAATCTTTAGCATCATGTTTAAGGTGTTTGTGTTAGTGTTTGTGTTAGTGTGTAGTCTGAAAGAGAAATTCAACCAGGATATGAAATGGTATTTCCAGAGAGAAGAAAGAGCACAGAGAACTCTAATGTTACCCCCTAGTGGCAAAAAATGAGCATTACAAAAACTACAGGACAACCATCCTCAAATGAAAAGAAATATAAAACATACTAAATTTGAACTATGATCAACAAAGAGCAAACTGAGTGACAGGATGATGGCACTGTGCTCTCACTGCCATTTGGGGTCCGGTGTAAAGCCCAGTGCCATGAGCCCAACTCTACAGCTGAGTACTTTCATCAAGCGCCTCCAGACTCCCCTCCATGCACACTGGCAGGACTGGGGCAAGCCCACAGAAGTGGGCCAATGTCCAATGATCCCATGTAAAACTTGTTGTTATATGGAATTTCTAGTTTCACATTCTAGTTTTGTACTATTTTGGCACTTGTGCACCACCATTGCTGTGTAATTTATGCCTCTGTATAAGAACACAAGTGCAAAGGTATACACACTAGTCCATAACCTTACTAATGGCAGTGTAAGAAGATCTAGACTATATCTGTTGCTCCTCTGAAGCAGCATCTGTCAAGGATTTTCATGTTCTATAAATATATATATAAATATATATATATATAAAGTATTAATAGCTTTGTTCCACTCATAATAAACTGCAAATTATGCCTGACTGAACAGCTACAGCTGCATTAAGAGGAAAGGCATTTGTCACTGTCCCTCGTTCACCAGCCATGGGTGTCATCTCTCGCAGTGGAATGTCCTCGTGTGTCAGCACACAGTGAACTTGTGCGCGCCTGCGTTTGTGGATGTAGTATGAGGATCAGATGTGCCAGTGTGCTGGAGAGGTTGATGAAAAGCTCCCTGAAAATTAAGGTGCCATGCGGTCAGCACAGCGGTCGTGCAGGATCAAAATCTAACCTCTGAGTCCCCGCCCTGGAAACCCAGCCGCAACCCAAAAGAAGAGGACAAGGGACAGCCAAACAGAAAATAACATTAACTTAACTGCAGACTGCTACGAATTCAAATAACAGTTGAGAGTTATGGGGTGTTGTTGCCATTGAACCAAGGCAACCACATGTGAATTTCAAGTAATAGATAAAAGAAATCAGAAGCTGAATCCAAATGTCCTCCTTCAAACTAATGGGCAAAGACATCCGTCATGAGTAAAGTCAACAAAACGGTCTTCAGTTACCTCTAAAGCCTGCAACTGTAGCTGGTGTTCCATGACCGTGTGGATTTGTATTACCGTACTTACAACTCATGCAGCTGCATACAAGTTGTTTTGGTTTTGTGTCCATTTTGCAGTGTGGAAAAAATATACAGTCGGTAGGGAATCAGCTTTAACAAGCCCTTTTGGCGTCTAGTTCAACACAAAAAAAAAAAGTAATGAAACAGGGACATTTGGATACAGCCACTAAAATGTGCTGCATAAGTGATTTTCTCTTTTGGTTGTTTTAAGAGAAATAATATTTTGAAATATCCAAGGCCATCCTGAAGGCAAAAAACAACAACAAAAAAAAACTTTATATGAAATACAACAAAAACAGAAGAACAAACCATAATTACAGCACACAGTGTATGACACTTTACTAGAGCCTCAGGAACACTGCCTCCTGTAACCCTACCTTGCTCATCTTGCTTTTGCTGTCAGCAGTGAGGAATGACATGTTATTGATCTCATTCATCACCACAAAGTTCTGTTCTTCCCGCTTGAAGTTCTACAGTGCAAAGAAAGATGCTTATGGTAGAGAACATAAGAGAGCAGCAAGTACTGTAAATGCTTTCAGTGGCCAAGTAGAACACTCACATGAGATTTGGACCAGAAAATAAAGACTTCCCCAACCATTCGGAACAATTCCTCTGCATCAGGATCTGGGCACGTCAACCATCTTGCCCTGTATTGGAGCAACAACAACAACAACACAATAGGCCAAAAGTTTTTCATTAAGTTTGTTATATTCAGAGTTAAAGCCAAAAAAAAAATAAATAAATAATAATAATTAATATATATA
>BJFM01007268.1:0-20619 GCA_016586285.1 Arothron firmamentum
GCCTGGGATTAGCTTGGAACTCCGAGTTTTGAAATCCCGCTTTCTGAAACGGACCCCAGGGTGTCTAGGAAAGAACTCTGCTGAGATGTAAAAGATTTACTGTTAATAACTAACAAACCAAAGATCATATACAAGAACAGAGAGAATATTGTTACATTACAAGAATAAAAACAATCGTCCCACAATATTAGTTACAGCTGATTTTGGGATGTTGATTTTTCTTTGTCAGTTTCTTGAGGTGTCATGACAGATGTTTTTCTGTCGGCTTTATGTCACCTAAAGTCACCTTTCTTATCTCCGACTAGAGGGTCTGCAGGAGGAAAGGGGTCCTAAACCAAACTTAAAAAGTCAATTAACACATTTCTGTGAGGATGGAAAGGGGATTTTATGTTAGAGCGTTAGTATCCTTCCTGTGTAGATGTCAAGGAGTCTGAACAGATAGCCATCTCGTAACAACCGATGTCTGGGTGTGGGAATTCACAGAAGATGTGCGCTACAAAAATGTTTCACAGAAGACAGGAAAATAACATGCAGTTGAAACCAGAAGTTTACATACACTATATAAGGCACATAACCTTTTATTCCTTCATGTCTAAGATTAAATCAGATTAAATTTTCCCTGTTTTTGGTTATTTAGGATGACCAAAATTATTTCTATTTGCTAAATGCCAGAATAATGAAAGGGAGAATTTTATTTAGACAATTTTTTTATTACTTTCACATTACTTTGACAGGGTTGCCAAACTCTGAAATGTCAGAATTTGCAAAAGAGAGAGATCATGTGGCTGAAAATTGCTGACAGAGTCCATGGGTGATCATTAATTGGAGAGAGATAAAGAATAAATAAATAAATGTTTGGTCTGTGTTCCACTCATTTAACAGTATTTAATTGTATTCTATATGTGTGTTTGAACCACAGGTGCAAACCCAACAGACACAAAACGGACTTGGCAGAAAGTTAAGATGAAATATAAAAAATTATTTCATACATGTAAGATATGATTTAAATACAAGCTACTGTGGTTTTGTTTATCCTGTCCTCATTAAACAGCATTCAGTCATTCATTTACCTGCGATAACTATATTTGGTTAATTAGAGAAATCCCCTTAACAAAGAAAAAGCCAAAACTTAGCCTTCCCATCATCGTCAGTAATTAGTATTGTCTATATGAAAGCCTAACACTCCAATCCCTGTTATACATGCATGTTTCCAAATTTTCTGAATATGTTTAAATTTTTATCTCCGTTATAGCCAACAGAAAAAAGTTGAGATGATCTAGCGCCACCTAGTGTTGTTCACTAAATGCCATCCGTTATTTACAGACAACTTGACACACTGATTTTTCTTGTAGCAGAAGGAGTTCGATGTAATTGGCTGCCGTTGCTTTCAGATATCAATCAATTCAATGATTAAACTGATACCTGCAATTCTGTGGAACACTTCCATGAGCTGTCTGGGTTTTCTGGACTTTTTTATCCCTGCAAACGTGTTTCAAAATTGTCTGAGTGCAAGAGTAACATTTAGAGGTGCTGGTCATAAAATTAGAATATCATGAAAAAGTTGATTTATTTCAGTAATTCCATTCAAAAAGTGATACTTGTTTAAAGCATACACTCATTTCACACAGACTGACATATTTCAAGTGTTTTTTTTTTTTTTTTTTTTTTTTTAATATTGATGATTATAACTGACAACTAATGAAAATCCCAAACAACATTGAAGACACCTGGTGCCACACTCTAATCAGATAATTAACTCAAAACACATGTAAAGGCCTTTAAATGGTCTTTCAGTCTAGTTCTGCAGGCTACACAATCATGGGAAAGACTGCTGACCTGACAGTTGCCCAAAAGACAACCATTGACACCTTGCACAAGGAGGGCGAGACACAAAAAGTCATTGCTAAAGAGGCTGGCTATTCACAGAGCTCTGTGTCTAAGCACATTAATAGAGAGGTGAAGGGAAGGAAAAGATGTGGCAGGAAAAAGTGTGCAAGCAGTCGGGATAACCGTACACTGGAGAGGGTTGTGAAACAAAACCCATTTAAAAATGTGGAGGAGATTCACAAAGAGTGGACTGCAGCTGGAGTCAGTGCTTCAAGAACCACCATGCGCAGACATATGGAAGACATGGATTTCAGCTGCCGCATTCCTTGCATCAAGCCACCCTTGAACAAGAGACAATGTCAGAAGCATCTTGCCTGGGCTAAAGACAAAAATGACTGGACTGATACTGAGTGGTCCAACGTTATGTTCTTGGATGAAATTAATTTTGCATTTCCTTTGGAAATCAAGGTCCCAGGGTCTGGAGGAAGAGAGGAGAGGATCAGAATACACGTTGTTTGAGGTCGAGTGTAAAGTTTCCACAGTCAGTGATGGTTTGGGGTGTCAAGTCACCTGCTGGTGTTGGTCCACTGTGTTTTCTTAGGTCCAAGGTCACCGCAGGTATCTAACAGGAAGTTTTAGAGCACTTCATGCTTCTTTCTGCTGAAAAAGAAACAAAAGGAGCCCCAACTAAGTATTGAGTGATGTACATGCTCATACTTTTTATGTTCATACTTTTCAGTTGGCCAACATTTAGAAATATTTTTTTTAGAGGTCTAACATAGTAGTCTAATTTTCTGAGATACTGAATTTGGGATTTTAATTAGTTGTCAGTTATAATCATCAATATTAAAAGAAATAAACACTTGAAATATGCCAGTCTGTGTGAAATGAATGTATGCATTATACAAGTTTCACTTTTTGAACGGAATTACTGAAATAAATCAACTTTTTCATCATATTCTAATTTTATTACCAGCACCTGTATGACAATGCGATGGTTACCTTGGGCACATGCTCACCAATATATATATTAAAAAAACAAAAACAAATTCCACAATATGAGCGATTTGACAGATGAGAATGCTGTTAAACTATTGAGAGTGCAAATAAATCAGTGACTCTCAAAGAAGTTCCTATGTCTAATCGGGTTGGATCATCCTCTCGGGGCAGTCTGCAGGCTTTTAAGAGCAGGTCAAACTCGGGGTTATTTGGAGACTCAGAGTTACACTGAACCAGCTTTTTGAAACCAAAAACCCTGAGTTTTCACTAAACCGGCTTTCTGGAACACACCCCTGGACTTCCTGACAAGTGCATCTTCCATCCCAAACAGACTCACTTGCTATGGTCCAGAGCAACCATCCAGAAAAAAGGTTCGTTTGGGAAATTTCATGTATCTGGGTACAAGTCAGAAAAGCTTTAACCCAGGAAAGACCCTTGGACAATAATTTGCCTGATATTACATAGTACGAAATCAACAACAAAAACACAATTTAGACATATTAGCAAAATTATAATCTGATTTTCAGAGGAGTCATATAATGAAAATACAGATCATTTGGAACGGAACGTTCTTCCTCTAAGTAGCTAACATAGCTAACTGGACTTAGCTATGTTATGATACTTTATTATATAAATATCGTGCAATTTCAGACTAACCTGTCTGGTGAGCAGTTGTATGTTGTTTACAGATTAGATGGAGAACATAACTGCTATCCATGCACACAGGCTTTTTTTTTAAATGCCCAATTCAATAAAACTTATTTTTTGGTGACGTTAAGGCAACAACAACAGAGCCGTTCAAGTGTGAAACAAACTGTGGGGAAATCCCCACAGACACATGAACAGACTAGCTCTAAATGTTCCTGTTGATAGTGGTGTCATTTGTTAGGAGGCACTGTTGTTTCAGCTATGTACACACCATTCCCACCAGGATAATAATAATAATAATAATAATAATAATAATAATAATAATAATAATAATAATAATAATAATAATAATAATAATAATAATAATGATAATAATAATAATAAGAAGAAGAAGGAGAAGAAGAAGAAGAAGAAGAAGGAGAAGAAGAAGAGCATTTTTGATTTCTACAAATACACTTTATTTACAATTAATAAATTAATACAAAATTATTAAATTAATTGTTTAAAAGATCAGAAAAGTGTAAAATGTTGTCAACTACAGTGCACAAGACACCATTAACACCATGTATCGATAAAAGTTGGCAGGTCATTTGACAATTTATAAAAACCAAACTCGAGCCTCAGTCTGCATCGGACACTGCAGCGCCAGACTGAGGCTGCGTCCTGACCTGCACGCTGTGGAATTAATCTTCATATAAGAAATATATAACATGATGACGTGTACTAATCAAAACTGTATCACATTTATGAATATGTAATACACATGTAACTGCCACGAGACAGGCCAAAGTACAAAGCCACAGGTGTTAAGGAACACACAAGGTATGCGCTATATGATATCTATGCTGCAGATAGTGTGCTCTTTCTGATAACAGCACAGGGCTGAAACTTACTGAACATGTGCTATCGTTAGCAAACCTACATAGAGACCATGTGTACGTGACAACTTGGTGCAGACAACATGTTCGAGATCAAGGCTGGGCCAGGACTTATAAAAGTCCCCGATGAAGCAAGAGTCTGACCTTAGGTCAAGACGACACGACCGGATAAGGCAGGAAGAACCTAAAAGATATGAAATGAATGTTCCTTGTTGCAGCGCCAACGGATTGATGATTCAGCAGGTGGCGAGGAGGCCCAAAGCATCCAACTCAAGGTCGCCCCCTCCCAGCACGAGGTTGAAGATAAGGACATGTGCAGTATAAAGACAGGCATGCCACGTACACCTTTAGTCTTTTGGGGAAGCCGAGCTGACTGATTTAGCTGCGTGCTGTAAAGACTCCAAGGCCTTGAATAAATTACAGTGTAACTGTATTACAACTTATCTCGCCTCTGAGTTATCTGTCCTGACCGATCAACGAATGCGCAGGGACCCGGAGAGCAGGATGGCTCTGCTGGACCATCCCGACAATGCTCCTCAACCTTGTTCCTGCGCGACACATAAATAGCCAGCTTTGCTGTGCCCGAAACAAAGTTGAGGAGCTGCCATTTTCTCTGGGCTTTCTTTTGGTACCCTGCACCATAAATGAACACCTTCTCAGTGAAGGTGACATTAAATAAATTAAAAACCTGAGATACAAGAGTGAGGAAACCCGTGAGTCTCTCACACTCGCTATAAAAATGAAAAACCGTCTCAGGGTGGCCACAGAACGGGCAGGTGTTTGACACAGCGGAGCTAAAAGTACAAACAACAGCGTTGCAGGCGATGGCACCGTGCAAGATCCTCCATTGGAGGTCAGCAGTTTGTTTGGGGATCGGGGGTTTGTACAGGACTCTCCAGCACGGAGCCGCTCCGTCTCCACCCAGCCTGCTGCTCCACACGGATGGCGTCCTGTTGCTCAGTCCTCTCCTGCAGATCACTCTCACATAGTCATGGTACATAGTTTTTTTGTCACCTGTGCGGAGGTCTAGTTCCCGGGCCTTCTCCAGCAGCGGGCCGGAAGCGTCGTCGAGCTGAGATCCGGAAAGGGGTCCTCTGGGTCGGGTTCGGTCCCTCTTTGGTACCTGGCCAGGAGAAGCCACTCTGCAGCGGTCAGCCTCCTCCTCCACAGCTCCAGAGCTTTCTGGACTGCCCTGGTGGACCGGATCCCCAGCAACGACCCCAGCGCCCCGGCATCTGTCAGTGTCGGCCCGGCTGCGTCGATCACCTGCTTCAGCAGGAGAGTCCTGGAGCGAAGCAGCGCTGCCTCCAAGCCCGGCATGGCCTCGAGGGAGATGTCCATTCTAGCACCGTAAAAGATCGGCTCGTTTAAAAGCCAAAACAGAGAGGAAGAGCTTTTGCCTGATCTTTTTTTAAAAAGGGCCCATGACTTAAAAACACTGATAAAAGGGAGGTAACCCAATTAAATTTACAAATTTGGACTCGAGTAAAAACAGAGCAGCATCCAGTCCCAGGCTACTCACACATCTGAACATGCAGCTGGCCACTTCTCTCCACACCAGATCCGCCAGACCTGTTAAAAACCTTTGAATAAACTGTAATCTGAAGGTTGCGGTTCTGCTGGCCAAGTGGATGAGGCCCTGCACCCCCCCCGGCAACGATAAAACCCCCTGTGGGACCCAGTGCTGTTTGTCCCAAAAGAAGTCCACCAGCTTTTCTTGGAGCTGGTCTAGCAGCCCTGGTGGCAGCTCCAGGCACGCTAGCCTGTGCCACAGCAGCGAGGCTACGAGGTTGCTAGCCACCAGGACGCGACCTCTGTATGACATCCGAGGGAGCAACCATCTCCATTTCTTTAGTTCTCCCTCTACTTTTGCTGGGATGTCCTCCCAGTTTCTGTTCTCGACGCCTTCGTCGCCTAAAAAGACCCCTAGGCATTTAAAACCATCTCTCTTCCAGCAGAGATTCTGGGGAAGGACCAGGAGAACGCCGGCCCACTGACCGATTGCGAGGCCCTCGCTTTTCCTCCAGTTTACCCTCGCGGCAGACAGAGCATTAAAAGAATCTGTCAGATTCGATAAAATCTCTATGTCTTTCTGGGTCATAACAACGACGTCATCAGCATAGGCGGATAAAATAATGCTCCTGTTAAAACCGGGTAAAATCAAACCAGCGATGCTCGAGCGTATTTTACGGAGGAGGGGTTCGAGGGAGAGCGCATAGAGCATCCCGGAGAGGGCGCAGCCTTGCCGTACGCCTCTACGCGCCATGACGGGAGCACACAGACTGCCGTTGAACTTAAGTACACACTCAATGCCTTCGTACAACGCCTGGATCTTTTCAATGAAACTAGCACGGAACCCAAACCTCTCCATGGATTTCCACAGGAAGCAGTGCTCAACACAGTCAAATGCCTTTTCCTGGTCCAGTGAAATCAGACCAGTGTCCAGTCCCAAAAGGCTGGAGGTTTTCAAAACATCCCGAATTAGGTGGACGTTCTCCACCATGGACCTGCCGGGTACGCAGTAAGTTTGGTTGCGGTGGATGACCTCCTCCATTCCTCCCTCAGCCTGGAAGCTAACACCTTGGACAAGATCTTATAGTCGGTGCAGAGGAGGGACACAGGGCGCCAGTTCCTGATGTCCTGCAGGTTGCCCTTCTTTGGCAACAGGGCTATGATGGCCCTGCGGCAGGACACTGGCAGGGAGCCTGAAGCCAGGCTTTTATTAAAAACAGCTAAAAGGTCAGGTGCCAAAATGTCCCAGAATGCCTTGTAAAACTCAACTGTAAGGCCGTCGATGCCGGGAGCCCGCCGTCCCTGCATTCTCTGCAGGGCGGAGTGCAGCTCCGGCTCTTGGAGCGGCCTGTCCAGCGGGTCACTTGTGGCATCTGAGACCTGAGGCAGCTCTCCGCAGAACTCCTCGAACAGTTCTTCCCTTTCCTCATACTCACTTGAGTAGAGGGAGGAATAAAAACCAGTTGCCCGCCCTCTCAGCGGGCCAGGCTCAGTCAGCTCCTCCCCTGTGTCAGAGAGCAGGGAGTGGATGAACCTCCTCTGACCGTGCTGCTTCTTCAGGCCGAAGAAGAAGCTAGAAGGGGCATCCATCTCCACGATGTTCTGGACCTGCGACCGGACTAGTGCGCCTTGCACTTTGGTACCCAGCAGGTCCTTTAAGGCCATTTTTTTAGACTTGAGGATTTCAATGTATCCTCGATTTTCTGTGGACGCGTTCAATGTTTCCAGGTCCACGATCTCGCCTTCCAGCTCTCTGATAGATCTACAGGTGTCGCGTGTGACATTGAGCGTATACTGTTGACAAAGGAGCTTAATTTCCGTTTGGCCATGTTCCCACCACTGCCTAAGACACGTAAAATCAGTTTTCCTGTGTCTGAAACGAGTCCAAAAATAAATAATAGACTCCCTAAAACCTTTATCTAGAGTTAAAACAGAATTAAAATGCCAGTAAGTGCTCTTTGGTGACACATTCTTGATAAAAATATGACATAAAACCAAAGAATGATCAGTGGCGTGATTCTACAGCTTTTGAGAGCGTTAAAATGATGCTTGAAAACATAAAAACGGTCAAGCCTGGCTAAAGAAATCCTGTCCTCACCTAGACGGGACCCTGTATACTGACGACAGTCTGGGTGCATCCTCCTCCACACATCCACGAGGCCGTGGGAGTGGACCAGCCGCCTCAGAGCGTGCTGGGAACCTGGATGAGGCTCTGCATGATTGCGGTCTAAAAACTCGCTCTCGGTGCAAATAAAATCCCCACCCAAGATTAAAAAATCCTCCGGGCCACAGCAGTTCAGTCTGGTGCTGAGCTTCTCTAAAAAGCTCTTCCTCTCCGTACCTTTAATCGGTGCATAAATATTAATAAAAACAAAGACACGCTCATCAAAGCAAGCTTTCACTAAAAGACATCTCCCTCTTTCTACGTGCTCCGCTTCTATCGAGGTGGGAGTAAAAGTCCTGGAGAACAGGAGCCCCACCCCCCCACTAGCAGTGGTATTGTGGCTGAGGACCACCTGTCCCTCCCACCCTCTGTCCCAGTCCAGCTCATTCAGCCCGTCGCTGTGCGTCTCTTGTAAGAAGAGTACATCTACTGTATATTCTTCCTCCTCGCTGTGTCAAACACCAAAGCCCTTTTTTCTGCCACCCTGGCGCCATTGACATTCAACGTCCCCACTCTAAAAGACTCCATGTCGAAGGGAAGGTTAAAAGCACTGGCGATAAAAAAAACAAAATGTGATTAAAAATCAAGCTCCTTTCTGACCTTTACCTTTTGTTTTTTTAGTCTAAAAACTTCCTGATGGGTCAGATCGGACATTCTATTTTTAACAATGTGCTTTGCTGAGTTCAAAAACAGCAGCTTGTCTGGGAAATATTTTTCAATGTTAAAGCCTTTAACTCATTTTGTCTGCTGTAGAAACAGCTTAAACATTTTTTCTGAGTAATACCTGCTTTCCTGACTGACAGTGGTGATGTTGGACACGTCACTGCAGTCAGACATGTATTCTTCACTGTCGCTGTCTGCAGCGATGGCTGACAGGGCCTCCAGCCGCCCGGTTTTACAGCCCTCCACCACTACAGTCAGCATGTTTTTGCGTTTGCTGCGCCGCTTTGCAGGAGCAGACGCAGACGCACACACAGACACACTCCCAGACACACTTTCACACACCCCGGGGTCCACGACCCCGGCCTGAACAGCGGCAACACCCTCCCACTGCCTACCTGCTACCTCACCTGTCTCGCCTTTCCCTGTCTCCCTCCTGTCACTCACCACCTCCCCTAACTCACCTGTCGCCCCCACCTCACCTAACTCACCTGTCATCTCCACAACCTCACCTAACTCACCTGTCACCTCCACCACCTCACCTAACTCACCTGTCGCCCCCACCACCTCACCTAACTCACCTGTCGCCCCCACCACCTCATCTGCCTCATTCACAGCCTTATCTGGCTCACTAACCTTCCGAGCCTCATCCACTAAACCTCCTGGCTCACCTGTCTCACTCCTGTTACTCACCCTCTCACCTAAACCCTCCACCACCTTTCCTATCTCATCCCTCACCTCACCTGTGTCAACCATTTTCCAATTTTCACCCATCAAACCACCTCCGGGCCGGAGCGGTTCAGACAAGCTCTAATAATGTGCCCTTCCTCCCCACAGCCAAAACATTTTAATACTGAGGACGTGGCAAAGAGTGGCTAATCAAACCCGTCCACCCGCACAATGAAACGATAGTCAAACTCCTCAGTTCTGTTGTTCAGGATCATAAACACCTGTCTGCGATGGGACACAACGTGCTTCAGTAAAGGTGATTTACACCCAGACAGAACTTTCTTCATCGGAGAGACCACTTTCCCATGACGATAGAGCTCATTGATTAGGAACTCGTCGCTGATGAACGGCGGCACGTTTGACAGCGTGATTTTGGTTGCGGGCTGCGTGAGCTGCAGCACCAGCTCAAACAGCCCATTAACGGTGATCCCCGTTTCCACCAGCCTGTTCACTTGCTCCACTTTCTCCAGGAACAGTACCACCGCCTTATTCATACGGGCGGCGGACTTAATAGCCCTATGCCCAACTATCTCCCCCACAGCCAGTGCTACCTCCTCCACGCTGCACAGGGAGCCGGCGCCCACTTTGACGCCGTGCTTCCGTGACAACTTGGCGAGGCTGTTGGTCGCTATTACGGCTCCCGAAACAGCGCCCCAGCCAGCTAAAGCCCGGCCGGCAAAACCTACAAAACCCCCCACCAATTAAACCCAAAAACCACCAAGACAACCACCAACACCTACAAAAGGTGGTGGCTTTTGTAGGTGTAGAAAACGTGATAAGAAAAAGTACAGAAAACGGAAAAAAGAAGCCAAAACTCTCTCTCCCACTCTGCTCTTCCACTCGCACTCCTCCCACACGAAGAAGAAGAAGAAGAAGAATGGGCAGCATTTAATGTGGTGGTTAGCAGTCGCCTCAAAGCAAGAAGGTTTGTGGTTTGAATCTCGGCTCCGGCCTTTCTGTGCGACGTTTTCTCCCTGTGCATGCGTGCACATGTGGGTTTTCTACAGGCACTCTGGTTTCCTCCCACAGTCCAAAAAACAGCCAAGCCTAAATGAAACCTCCCCAGCCTGACTAACACACATTCAATGACCCCATAACTACCTTCATTCCTTCCCTAGTCTTTATGCTGCTACTTATGGGGGATATTTATGCACTATAGCCAACTGGGAAGAAAAAGCAGCTGCTACCAGTGACCTTTTCTCTCACCATGGATGTGCTCCTGAGACAACTGCTCTACCCACTTTTGCAGCAACACTACAATTTCCCAAGACCAGCCCCCCATTGGAAACCAGTATTCTTTGCCTAACAGGGGATTAGTGGTTCCTTAGCATGTTTAATGACTGCTCCAATCAAGCAACTTCAGCACTTTTAAACACTGTAACCCTAAGGTTTAGAAAAACTGAAGGACTAACCCTTCATCACAAAAGAGAAGAAATCCTCTCCTGAAACTCTTTTCAGGAAGACAACAATCACATGGGGAACTCCCAACACCAGCCTCTAACTAATTGGTGTCAACAGGTGCTATCAATAAGCTAATTAACACTTCAAAACCAACCAAACCACAATTACTCTCAGGAACACCACAATATGCCAGCATCAAAAGTCAAAAGTCAGACAGACATGTTTTCACAAATGTACCCACACCAAACTTAACAGTCTACCAACAATAGACTAACCCCCACTTTGTCACAAACCAGGTCAGTCTGTGGCAAAAAAGAGGGAGTCCAAATGTGACATAAGAACTCAAAAATTGATTTTTTATTAATAAATAGTTGTAACTTTAATCAGAGAAGCCAAAGTAAACATAATCAAACTGAAAACAACCTGTCCCACACAGGTGCAATCTCACTTAAAAAGCTGAGTCCATGTTACTCTAAACAAGGGAAAAAGAGGCAGGGGGCAAGATGGCAAGGGTCTTAAATACCCTGCACACCTACACCCACAGGTGAACCTAATTGGGCTGACGACCTGCCCACACCTTTCAGCAAAGTAGTGAGAGCCTGTCAGCAGGCCCAGGATAGGCAGGATGTCACACAACCTATCCAGGTCGTACCCCGCCTCTGGCCCCTTGACAGCTGGAATACGCTCCAGCAGACCCCTGCGACCCAAGCAAATACAAAAATGGCATTTGGTTGTGTTTGTGTGCTGTCTAAGAGTTGCAACGTCTCTTAGACAGCACACAGACGGGCTACAGTTCTGACTTTTAGAATTTTAGAGTTCTAAAATCCAAACTTTAACAAATATAGTATTAAAAACAAAAACATTTCTACTTTTGTAAATGGGCAGCAATTGAACACTAATTAGCATTATTTTATTTACTTACAAAAACAGCACATAAAATAACATACGGTATACTGTAAAAACTTTACATTCTGAGAGAGAATGAAAGAGATTAAACCAAAGTGAAAACACTTTTTTTCATCACATTTCCCTTTTTAAGCGTTATTAAATTTACATTGTGTCACAGCCGCCGGTCCATGACTGGTGGCTCCTCACTGCTGCACCAGCAACCACGCCCACTTATCTGCCGCACCGGCAACTTGTTCCCCAATCAGCACAGCATATAAACTCCAGACTTTGACTGGCTCGGTGCCAGATTGTGCTTCGTACTATGCGACACTTTCCAGCGGTCTTTTTCTGCCTGCCTGCTTGCCTGTGATCGAAGCCTGTTACCCCAGACTACCTCCCTGCCTCTGACGAACCCTGTCCGCCTGCTCCCCGGTAAACCGACCAGCCTTCCGTCACCATCCCAGAGACTGTGTCGACGGGAACGGCGTGCTCTGGATTGCATTTTCCGCCAGCCTGCTCCTGTCGGCCATCGCGGACGCGCGCTCCCGGATCGGTGCCTGTGGCCTACTCCAGCGAGTCGCATAACGAAGCTATGCAGCAACTTTCACTGCCTGTTTCCATGTCTGTTAATAAAGCTGGGTTCTCATTCCCCGGCTGTGCTGCATCTGGGTCCTTCCATGAACTGTGACACATTGGCCCTTTTTTCTTTCTTTATTTGTTTTATTTATTAACTCATCTTCTATTAGAGGGAATCTTTTTATAAATCTAAAACTAAGTGAAATCTAAGTGGCAGTGGTTCTCAGTGGTAGGTTAAATAAATTAAAAAAAAAAAAAAATCAGGATTAATTTAGTTTCCTGCTCGTTTATGTGTAAAATCATCCATATTTTCCAAAGACCTAGGAAAACTCCCTGTGCTCAGTACATATAGTGTGAGGTCAGAGGGTGAAAGGTCAGTAGTGGTCAGTGCACAGTATACGAGATCGATATTCATCTTGCATGTTAATTGTCATGTTTTGGGGGAAAACAATTTACAAAACAAGGCTTTTCTCCCGTGGTGGCAACTGCTCGTCAGTCAGAGGAAAATCATCTTCCTTTTGTGTTGAAATAATTCTTTGAAAAACTTTTGGACATCAGTCATGCTTACTCATCATTACCCAACAATGGCGGGGGAAACCAGTGTGATGATGATCTCGTTGTGCAAGTAAGATGTTGCAACATCATTTGTCATACTGCTCCATTTGATCAGGAGCCTACTGCTTTTAAGGCATTATTTGATAAAAAAAAGTTATATGGAAAATTGCTTTTCTATGGCAGTGAATCTTGTCATCAGTCAAAAGAGGTTCAGTCAAATCCCATCTCCCAATCGCTGCTGTCACTGAGCATTGCACCCATTCCCTCCTCCACAGCTGAGCATGTAATCAGCTGTAAAAATACAGCAATCAAAACAAAATTGCTGGACCTACAGCTGTGTAGTAACAGTACAGGGACAGAAAGAATCAACATTTATTAAAAAATTTTCTTAAATGTTTATCCTTTGCATTGTCTAAATTAGCGGGCTTACTATCCTACTGCCGTAAGCTGTTAGAGGGTGATGAAGATGTCCTGGTGTTAATTATTATATGGTCTTATGTATGAAATAAAATCTGTGGTGTATTTTATGGTATGGCTATTCATTTACATATGCAAGCCAACATGCGCTCTTATGTGCTATTTGACGCTCAAGTTCTCAATTTGATTCGAGATCTATACAATCGCAGTAAACAAAGTCAGGACTGAGTCTTCTCCTGCTGTATCGCCTCATCTGGGCTAATCAATAGGTTGCTTCTGCAGTTACCTCGATAAATGGGGCTGTCATTGCCTTCATTATTGACTCAGAAAAGAGTAACAGAACATTCTACTCATTCAATGTAGAAACAGATACAGACAGAGAGCTCTTACGGTAATTATAGCAACCTTTTCTACGAGTGTTTGCACAACTAAGACACATCTCCAACTGCAACCTGACACCTAGTTGCAATATCAAATTCCTTAGCTCCTCCTCATTATTCAGTGAACTTACATTACAGTCATACAAAATGATGGACACCATCTTCACAGTGCTTTTAACTAGAAGTGATTTTCACAACACTGTGTTTTTGCTTGATGACTAATGCCACTGAGACAAAGCAGAGAGTGTTGCAAGACGCCTACTCCTGGGGTTCCCACATGTGCAGGAACCACAGGAGTCAACTGCACTGAGTCATGGTTTAACTGTCCGCCAAGGGTGTTGAGCTCAATGATAAAATGCAAAAAGGCAAATGAGAGTGCAAATCTGCCTCCTCACATTGACAAATAATTGACCTGTGCAAATAATCTTCTCCTGAATTTGGTGTCACATGTGCTTTCTTTCCATAAAGAATATTCTAATGTGTAAGCACTGTATTTTGCTTAACCACAAATTCATGTCACAAAGAAAAGTTGTGAGTTTTATAAAAACCTCTTGTCTTATTCAAATATATCACAGTCAAAACAATTATCGCAGCCTTGTCAGCAAAAAATTAGCCAAAACACACTTTTGTCTTTTTCAGATGCACCAGTTAATAATAGTTCTCAGCCAAACAACTGCCAGATAAATCTCGAACACCATTTTTCTCCATTTATCACAACAACCTGCAGGTTTTCCTCTCAATAACTTCAACCAGCTCTCAGTGTTCAACAGCCCTTTCCTTCCACAACCACGTCTCTCTCAAGACCTCAGTCTCCCCTAACAACAATGCTCACAACATGTCTTCTCAACGTAAATTCTCCAATGTCAGCTATTAAACAGCACATACAGGATGAAACAGCGTAGACAGGACAAAACAAAACAAAACAAAACGGGACAGGACAACATGAAAAGGGCTCTTTTTTTGGGGTTGATTTACTGCTATACTCTGCCCTGTTTATGGGTAACAAACGACCCTTTTTTAAGTTTTCAATTTTAGCAGAGCGCTCCCTCTCATCAATGTACTCACACTCAGCTTTAATTTAGTAGTGTTCAATTCGCAGGTTTTACAAGGTCTACTTACCATTCCTTCTGTCTTGGGGCCCAGTTGAATGAGAGTCCACCAGCGGGAGACAGAGTGCTGTGCCGGGCGACCAAGCCTCGCCCTCTGTTCACGTCGGGGGTCACCATTTGTTGACAGGATTTTTCAGTCTTAGCTTGATGGAGGATTTTTCAGTCTTAGCTTGATGGAAGAACTCAGAAGGCACATGCCTGCGTGTTCATGTCAAAAAGTGACGCAGAGCACCAGAGATTGTCTTTTCCAAAATGCCGCCCAGAATTTATTGAAGAAAAATAGATGAGCCAAATAAAATCAGAAGAATAATAAGCACAAGGCAGAAATATAGTGGTGAAACAAAAACTCAAAAGGTCTTTCGACTGGAGCAGAATCTGCCATTGCGCTGCCTCCGGTCCCCAAGGTACCTAAACGTTCAACCTTTACGGACTTGGGATGACAGCTTCTACTGCAGCCGGACGCTCACAGCTCATTTTTGTACTCTCAGAATGTTTAATAAAACAGAATTTACATTCAGGTGAACGAAACAGCACCTGTTCTCACATTCTCCAAGGACATAAAGCACGGGGCTTCCCAGATAACGTAAATCTCAAAAGGTCAGGTCGGCCTTTTCAGAAGTCTAATCTAATAGATGGTACAGGATGGTGCTGGCTGTATTTGGGCTGATGCCAGTTTGTTCTGTCTGTGCATAATGCACATATGGAGCATCTAAGTACTTAAGCACACATGATGTTCAACGTGAGTTTGTCAGTGTTCGTCTGATGACCTAATTAAGGGCCTGTGCTAGTAAAAACACACCAATATATGTTTATACAGCTATAATGGTTACAGTTGATTACTTAAAATAGCATATAGGAAATCATAAGCTAAATCTTTATGGCTGCACACACATATAGCCTAAATTTCTGAGCAAGTAAAGCAGAGACTAGACAAACTCAGGGTTTAACTTTAGCATTCAATTTTTCTCTCTTCAGAAGCTTAAAGAAAGAAAAAAACTCAAACATGCACCAAAGAAGATATTTATTGCTACTGCATTGCAGACATTATTGTGACAAAAGTATTTGAAAATACATGGCACATTGCTTTTTACATGTGACACTTTTGGTACATGTCTTTAGCCATCATTGCTATACGAAGTAATTTCATTTGGTGATGAGTACCCCAAAATTTAAATGGTAGGGTGTCTGGCAAGTAGCACAGTATTAACTTGCTTTTGTAAAAATTCTAAGCACAGAGGTAATGTCACAGTGGCCGGCCTGCTCCGGGTCTCGCCCTCCCCTCTCCGTCTCACCGGTGCTGCATTCCTGTTCAGCCTCACCTGCACCTCATCTGTTAATCTGCACGGCTACTTAAACTGCAGACTTGGAGAGACTCCTTGCCAGATTGTCTTTCGTTCTATGCCAGAATTCCTTCCGATCTATGTGTGAATGTCTTCCGTGTGATGCAAGACCTTCCAGCTTTGGACTATTGCCTGATAGTGTTGGGTTTCGGTTGTCTGGCGTTGTTGTGTCTTCTTTTGTTTTGGTGGCTCTCTCATTCTTCCTCTGGAGTGGGCATGGTGACTCTGCTTCCAACCGGTGCCTCGCACCTGTGTCTCATCCTCATCAGCGGGGCGTCTTAAGGCGCTGCCGTGAGGACACCGGTGTTGGATCGTACTGTCACGTTAGGGGTGAATGCGTAACTCTCTTCCCTGGTGTTGTATTTATCAGTCCCTGGTCTAACTTCTCCCGTTTCTCCCGAGGTCCCCACATTCGCATGCTGAGCCTGTTCCGTTCGAGCCGCTGAGAGAGTCTGCAGTCCTCACCCTGGCGAGCCGCCGGGTTCTCCCTACGTTGTCCTTTTCCTCCATTGGAGCGCTTTTCGTTTTTGTGATTGTGTATTTGGGTTCCCTTTGTTAATCTTATCCTCTGGTGGAGCGCTTTTTGTTAAGACTGTGCATTTTTCCTGTTCACGCTGTGCGAGAACATTAAAATGTGCTTTGACAATTCCGCATCTGGGTCCTCTACAAATCTACCAATTTCTAACAGAACAATCCAACCAGAAATGGACCCAGTGGATCGGCGCTTGACCATGTCTACCCCAGGGGTCTTTCTGAGTCGCCACGAGCAGGTGATTCAGATCCTCCTGGATAGCATTGCGGAGCTTACCCGAGACATGCGTCGTTTGGTTAATAGTCCCTCCTCATCTCCCTCTGGCGCTGCCGCCGCGGGCCCCTCTCCATCCCATGGTGACTCGCATGCCTGCAATCCCGGGCCTTTAACAGGGATCTGGACAAGTGTCGGGGTTTCTTGTTGCAGTGCCAGTTAATCTTCTCCCAGAGATCGCAAGCTTTTCCCTCTGACGAGGCGAAAACAAATTACATTCTCAGCCTGTTGCAGGGTAGAGCCCTTACCTGGGCACAGGCGTCATGCGTATAGGCTCACCTCAACACCCTCCTGCTTGAGGAGTTCCTCCGGCGTTTTAAGTGCATCTTTGACCGTCCTAATCACGCTGGCTGTGCATCCGACCGCCTCTTCTCCCTTCGACAGGGCTCGCGCTCCGTGGCGGATTATGCCGTGGAGTTTGGGGCGTTGGCGGCGGAGGCGGGGTAGGACAAGGTCGCGCTCCGGGCCGCCTTCTGACGAGGGCTCACCGATCAGGTGCGCGATGCTCTGGTTGCCGGAGTTAGACCCGCCAACCTGGATTAATTAATCGATCCAGCTATCGAATTCGACAACCATCAGAGGGAGCGGCGTTGTGAGCGTGCTCCTTTTGCAGCCCCGCGACTCGTTCACTCCGGTCCCCCTTCGCCGTCCGCTCCATCGATTCTCCCTTTGGGAGGTTTGTCTGCCCACAAGGATGAACTGATGCAGCTGGGCCGGGCTTGGTTGTCCGTTGTAGAGTGGCTGAGGCGACTCGCCATGGGCCTCTGGCTCTACTGCTGTCAGGAGGGTCACCACATCGCCGACTGTTTGATTCGGCCAAAAGACTGAGCTCGTCAGCGCACGCAGGGGTGCGGGCGAGCGCAGTCTCCACCTGCCGACCTAAGACACGTGTGCTTCTCCCGGTCACCTTGTTGTGGGGACATGAGAGGTTGCCCCTTTCCTTCCTCACAGACTCAGGGGCTGATGACTCTTTTACTAAAGAGCGCCTGGCCAGGAGTGCGGGTCTTCCACTCGAGGCGCTTTCCGAGCCTAAGCAGGTCCTTGGTTTGGACGGGTGCGTCCTGGCGAGGGTCACCCACCGCACTGCCCCGTTGGGTCTCCTCGTGTCTGGAAATCACTGTGAGTTAATCCAGTTTTTTCTCATTCCGTCGTCTTCCTCCCCAGCTATTCCTGGTTCCCCCTGGCTTTCCCTTCACAATCCTCAAATAGACTGGTCGGTTGGCTCCGTCACGGGCTGGAGTGTAGCCTGCCATTCCCGCTGTCTCTGCTCTGCCCTACTTCCCTCTTCGCCTCGCTCTGTCAACCTGCCCGTTAAGGTGGACCTCTCCTTGGTGCCGGAGGTTTACCATGACCTGGGTGAGGTTTTTTCCAAACAGCAAACTCAAGCTCCACCTCCCCATCTGTTACAACCCTGGCCGTATCTGTGTTCTGCTGTCTCTGTTTTGTGTACCTGTGTTCTGCTGTCTCTGTCTTGTGTTGTTTGTTCTTGCCTTTTGTGCCCGAGAAGGTGTTCGTCTCGGCCTCAGCAGCTTTGCCAGCCCTGCCTCCTCTGACGTGCCCCCAGTTGATCAGATTTAAACAGGTCTCCCGCCAGAGGAGACCAGAACTCGATTTGGCAGTAACATTTGGTTTTTTGGCATTTTTGCATATAACAAGCTTTGTCTTTGGCAGTATTCAGTAGTTTGTGTTTGTTGATTAGTTGTGTTTATATTGTTTCCTAGTTTTCCTTGTGGTGGTAGGTTATTCTTTATTCAGTATATATACTTGAGCACTGTCTGGTTATTATTCACTCATTGTATATACACTCAAGCATCATTTGTTTCTTTTCCTTTTGAGAAACTCGTTACCTGCTTGTCAGGCCTCTTTTTGTTATCTGTCTTGTTTACCTGCTCGTCAGGTCTCTTTTTGTTATCCATTTCGTTTACCTGATTGTGAGGCCTCTTTTTGTTCTTAGTTTTGTTTACCTGTTTGTCAGGCCTCTTTTCGTGTTTCATTAAATTTCTAAAATTCGATCGTCTGTTGTGGGCCGTTTTCTGTTTAAGAAACAAAGTTTGTTCCCTTTCACCTCTCCTTTGTGTTGCGCCCCTGCTCCCCTAGACTGGGGCGTAACACCATCGTCCGTACGACTGTGCGATCGATCTGCTACCCGGCGCTCCGTTCCCCGCCAGTCGTCTTTACAATCTCTCCAAACCAGAGCGAGAGGCTCTGGAGAAATACCTGAGTGAGTCTCTGGAGTCTGGTTTGGTGCGTCCCTCCTCCTCTCCGGTAGGCGCCGGTTTCTTTTTTGTCAAAAAGAAGGATGGCTCGTTATCACCTTGCATAGACTATCGCGACTTTAACAAGATTACCTCCAGAAACAGGTACCCGCTGCCACTCATAGACGCCGCGTTTACTCCCCTCCAGCGAGCACGCATCTTCACCAAGCTGGACCTACGATGCGCCTACCACCTTGTCCCCATTCGACCTGTTCACGCTGTGCGAGAACATTAAAACGTGCTTTGACGATTCCGCATCTGGGTCCTCTACAAATCTGCCAATTTCTAACAGATAGCTCATGATCGACCCAGCTTGTTTCCGACCTGCCTTTTTGAGCCTGTTTTTTCAGATGTCCTGTCTACTTTCTGTTCCTGATACGGACTGTTGGATTCTTCTGGCTTGTGAACTCTTGCCCCAGATTATTTCACTTGGAGAAGAACTTTGTGTTTTTGGATTTACTGTGCTGGATCATTGTGAGAACATTTTACACTTTCATCGAGTGCACTGGCTTTTTTTAGTTTAATAAAGACATTAATTGGCAATCCGAGTGCGGATTGCCAATTAATTTGCCAGTCCAAAGTCTGAACCATGACAGGTAATAAACATTGATGTTAATGACCCTTTATTTTTTGCTAGTCACTAGTCCTAAATGTTTTATGAGTCATTCTTCTTAAAATTGTTAGTAATTCAAGTTTACATGAAGAAGTAAATTGTGACATACTTAAGTGGCTAATGCTGTTCAGCCCTGAGAACAATTTATTTGCAAATTATAAGCATTTAAGTAACAGCTTTTTCCTCATAGGTACTAAACACAGGTATTGAGATTTGTTTTACTGAGTTTTGGTATTGATTCTCAGTCAATAACCATGCCTACCTCCCTATCAGTATGTAAAAATAGACAGTGGCTGCAGCTGTCATGCACGCAGACTCAACCCTACAGTGTTGTCTGGCGAGTGATGGTGTTACTGCATCTCCCATGGGTAGATTAGCATAACCACATCTTTGAAATAGGCTAACGGCACACAATGTTCCCCGGGCATGTATTCAATCAGATGGCATATTGTCACTACTGGGAAATCATTCATAGGTGAATTTGAGGGAACAGGGAGAACAGGAGAGAGGTATACAGTAAATGAGAGAAGAGTAGAGTATTAACTCTACTAATCAGGATGAGTGGCAGAGGCAAGGGAGGAAATTGAGGAAGTTTTGTGAAAAGTATTTGAACTTCCAAAGAATTCAAAAAGACGGTGTTAGTGTATCTATCGTGCTACACATATAGAATACCTAACACAGTCAACCTACACAGAGTCAGATAAGTGGAGAGGGGAGACGGGCCCTCCGGTTGAGGAAATGGCGTCCTCCGGAGCCCACCATGCCCCACATTGGCTTCACTTAAAATATATAGGAGAGGGTGAGCCTCCCTCTCGAGACTACGTGGGCAAAGAAATGCTTTTCAAATCATTTGTCATCACAGC
>BJFM01007277.1:0-11945 GCA_016586285.1 Arothron firmamentum
GTGTGTGTGTGTGTGTGTGCGTGTGTGTGTGTGTGTGTGTGTGTGTGTGTGTGTGTATTTACTTTGTATGACTGGTAAACCAATGGTTTAGCTGATTTTGGGGGCATCTTACCAGATAAACCATATTGAGGCTTTTTTGCCGAGTCCTTGGACTCATGTGAAAGCGAATAAAGACCCAAAGCAAAGTATTTGCTGCACGTATTCCCACAGAGGATCAAAGGCATGCACCACACGTTCTGCAGACATTCAGGTGTTATTTAATCTGTGTTTCCATTGAGCTGACACTGGTCTCAGTCTGTGTTTCTGTAGGTTACCGAGGATGGCGTCTGTGAACAGGTTCTTGGCCCTGGCTCTGTTGCTCCTGTCTGCTGGCTGCTGGGCCGACACTCAGGGAAGTCTTAATCTGATATGAACACTGACATTATAACATTTCCAATAATTGGGAGGCTGTAAAAGCTAATGTCCACCTGCCATAAGTATAACCATGAATGTTGTCACTCAAATTTTGTCTTCAGTGTATTGTTTGAGCAGCTATTTATAGCTATTTATAGCAGTATTGGGTAAGAATCAGGCTGTATATGTTTACTTATATCATCTTGTAATTATGTACATGATGTTAAAATTTAAGCAGTTGTGCTTCTATCTGTAACGACATTAATATTTGTCACCATTATCCCCTTTAATGCAACCAACAGGCAGGTAAGTAAACTATTCCTCTGATCAGATATCTTTTTTGAGCTGTAATAAAAGGATATTTTGTTTCATTTCAGGGAAGGAGTTCTCTGTTTCTGAACTTCTGGAAAGAGCCAACAGTAAACTGGCTGAGCACACTCAGTTTGTTTTGTTCATTTAAAGTCTCTTGCCTGAAGTTGCATTTTGGTCTTATTTCGTTTCATGGCTCTTCAAAGAGAATCCCAACCTGGTTGAAGGAGACATCTTTGTTGATGATGAAACAGAGAAGAATGCTGACCCTTGCACCAGCCGTGACTGCATGTGGGGGAAGGGGACTGATGGGAAAGTCTATATTCCATATTACATCGCCAGTCACTTCTGTAAGTTCAACCTAAAAAACAATGTGAGACAATACACATTTTGTATCAATTTCTGCTTCTGTAAGTGAATCTGTGCAAACACATTACATGCTGTACATTCAGTGCTGTGGGAAAAGCTGAGTGTTGTGAAGTGTTACTTTTCCAGCCTCCCGTGAAAATTCCATCATCACACGTGGTCTGGAATCCTTCTCCTCCTTTTCCTGCATCCACTTTAGACCTAGCAGAAGCACTGACAGAGACTGGCTGAGCATTGAGTCTAGGGATGGGTAAGAACCTCTGCCACACCAGTTAAAAGATTTTCTTCAATGTTTTCAATTCATATTGTTTCCTGTCCAGCTGCTGGTCCTATGTTGGCCGCAGGGGTGGTAAACAGGTGCTTTCTCTAACCCGTAGTGGATGCCTTTACCACGGCACTGTGCAACACGAGCTGCTCCACGCTCTGGGATTCCACCATGAACAGGCCCGGACAGAGACAATCACATCAGAGTGTTGCTGGAGAATGTCCAGTCTGGTAATGGAACTATTGTTTTCCGAACTGGGATAAGTAGAGTGGTTGGGTTCCACATTCCTAGCTGGCCATGGTAGATAGTAAATGGGCTGTATTAATACAGCTCTTTTCTAGCCATTTTTGATGACTAAAAGCTCTTCCACATTGACATTCACACACTGACAGACATTAACATCTTGTGCCACATGACTATTAGGTCTAACAATATTTGCACATTGAAGACATAGCTTTTGGTGCCACCCTTTTCATCCACAGTCAAAAAACAAGCAGATTATAGTCAGGAGGTCTGCATGTCTGTGGACTCTGGGCACCGTCAGTTATAATTTCTTCACTTATTTTTATTTCTTGTTAGGAAAGGAACGCAATTTCAGGAAGATTTCTACTCTCAACCAAGGTACTCCGTATGATTACAACTCTGTCATGCAGTACCGCAGGTGGGAAAGTGTCACTTTACCCCTGTAAAAATATGTGTGCAAGTTTGGAATCTAAAAGTTCCGTCCAACCCTATTCTCTCAATTGTAGAAATGCTTTCTCCAAGAATGGCCAGCCCACCATGGTCCCTATCCCCGATGCCAATGTTTCCTTTGGTAATGCTAAGGAAATGAGCTGGTATGACATTGAAAGGGTCAACATACTGTACAAGTGCTGTAAGTGACCACAGAAGCAAATGACACGTACCTATCACAAAGAAACGATCCAGTTGTCATCTAATATTTGTGTATTTCTGTTTTACAGAAAAGGAGTATTACAGATCCCCTGACGAAAGGATCAAGAGCCTGTTTCATGGGATTATATGAACACCAAGAAGCATAAAATAAATTTGACTATTTCACAGTCTTTCGATTCTCCTCTTCAGATCCTTGTCAGATGTTAACAGTGCAGATTTGCTTCGAATAATACTGAATGAATAGTTATTTATGACAAGTCTCGAGGTGATGTTACATTTGTAATGTCCCAAAGTGTGATTGTGATATATCTGGACCAACTGAGAAAGGAAAGAGCATGAAAAAAAGATAGGGTTATTTTCTGCATTCCTTTCTCATAAACTGTCATCTGATATTCATCCAAGTCAAGGGTATCGCCAAATAATAATAAACACACACACACACACACACACACACACACACACACACAATAAACATGTTAATCATAAAAACCTGAAGGTTTGCCCTGCACAAGTAAATATGCTCATATGAAACATGATTCACCAAAAAGAGTTTTCAAAGAATTAATAATCAGGAATACCCTAACCCTAACCCTAACCCTAACCCTAACCCTAACCCTAACCCTAACCCTAACCCTAACCCCCAACCCAAGAGACAAGGTGCTAAGTGAATACATGGGGGGACAAGACCCTTCATGGCATGTACAACCACCAAATTAAGACGTCAAGAAATCCAACCAGTCAAAGGTTTGAACTGAAAGACAGTACAGAGGCCCTGATCATGGCACAATAAAAACAGACTCTGAATAAAAGAGCAATGGAAGCTGGGATCTACCACACCAGGCAGGATTCAAGCTGCAGACTGTGCAAAAAAGCTCCTGAGAGAATCCACCAAACAACAGTGGGTAAAATGCTAGCATGTAGAGCATACATGAAATATCACAATCAAGTAGCTGGTACTATATTGTACTGGAACATCTGTACCAAGTTTGGATTGGAAAACGTCAAAGTGGGACACACTTACAAAGTTTGTCAAGAATAACTGATCAAAGATTCGACAGCACTTCCAGATAGAGCCTGACAAGCAGGTTATGGCGAACCAGTTGAACGTTGTGGTGTTGGACAAAGATGTGGAAGAAGAAACATGAGAAACTGGAGAAATAGCACGGTCTGAGAGAGCAGCTGGAGAGGATGTGGTGAGTGAAGACATCACAGCGGTTCCCAAGATCATCGGTGCAGTGGATGAAGTATTGATACACAACCGCAGAGTCTTGATGATTGTGGCCAACCACTTCTGCATCCACAACTTATATGATGACACCTTATAGTTGTCATTTTTCAATGTAGTGCGCAACAATATTAGAGAAGCATAGCTTTAAGTAATGTATTTGCTGTCTATCATTTAAGACAGAGAATCCAGGGAATAAAGGTAAAAAAAAAATGTGAATGAAAAGCCTTATGCACCTGCCATATGGAAACACTTCCTACAGTCCTTCTGAAAGAACCTCAACCAAATCACCTCTTCAGTGATGGGCTATTCCATCAATGCCAGCAGAAGCACAACTTTAAGAGACATTGAGGTAAAGAGAGAAATTTGGGATGGCATTATTCCACAGTTTAGTCATTGAATACTCTTCCTCTCTGGGTCTCTCTCTCTCTCTCTCTCTCTCACACACACACACACACACACACACACACACACACACACACACACACACACACACACACACACACACACACACACACACATACACACACACACACACACACACACACCTTTGTGTATGTGAAGTGCAGCTTGCTGAGTATTTTAAATTGCCATCTAGCCTATTTCAGACGATTTGTGGAGAAAATATGTATAGTATTGATTATATTCTGTGGAATTTTTAAATTGGAAAGCAAAAAAGAAAAGGTGGCAGGCAATTAAAATTTCAAACTGTTATATGGACACCTATAACAGTATGAATAATGTTGTTTTAATATTTTGAATACATTCACATTTACAATTTTCGTCAGTGACTTAGTTGACAAAGTACTTCCTGGCAAAGTGATCAATTTTCTTTTATTCAATACAGTGAACCCTCGCTGGAACGCGGTTTACTTTTCGCGACTTCGCTGTTTCGCGGATTTTTCTCCATGACCTAATGTACTGTATTTTACGGGGTGAGGCGGGTTTACACCTGCTGCGGTGCGTCGCGGTCCGGACTGATTTCTGCCGTCTTGCAATTTATCGGCTGTGTGCTTTATAAAGGTCGCGAGGAGGGATTATGAGGCCGTAACATGTACAGTATTTGAATAGCAAACAGGTTTCTATTTCGCGGATTTCGTTTATCGCGGGCGATTTTCAGAACGTAACCCCCGCGAAAAATGAGGGTTCACTGTAATCCAAAAAAAAAAAAAAAAAAGAAACCAAAAATTGAAGCTTGACGTTTAGTCAATACCACTATTAGCCACTAGGTGGCGATAGCGCCATAACGAAATAAAATATAAGGCCGCACTTTGACACGTGACCTGCTTGAGCGCAACTTCCTTCCTCACTTTCCTCTCTAAAAATGGCGGACACGTGTGTTCAAGTGTTGCTGGGATCAGGGCTCACAGTTCTGTCCCATCCTCTGGTATACATTAAGGTCCTGATTCAGGTAAGCGAGAATATGTTCTGGAAGGCCAAAATGACGTTTCTAAAGCGGTTCAATCACAGTTCGCTGCGCTTAAACAGGTCAAGTAAAATTACAACTGAAGGAACTATGAAACTCTCTAAAATTTGGTCTCTCGTCTTACACGTATTAGTAGTGTTATAAGATTCTTGCCCCTTTGGTGATTTGTAATCGCCAGCTCTTTGAATTAAAACATTGCATAAACATTCCACAAACAAACGGAGGTAAACACTTTTTGTTGTCCCGATGACCTTCCGTTTCTGAGTCGTTAGTGGCGGAAGTGAGGTGAATCAACGGTCGTTTCTTGTTCATCTAGTACCTCAGTAGTCATAAAATAATTGCAAGGATAATTTTGCCCATTTAGAATTAATCTGAGAATACAGTTAGTTCTTTACCAGAGCACCTGTTTATACGCAAGGAAGTGGACGTTAAGCTAGTTATAAACTCAGCTCTACTGTGATTTATGGTCCATTCTATATATCATCATTAAGAAATATTAATTTAATGTAGTTTTAAGTCATATACATCATCACATTAGACCCACACTAAAGAAACTAATGCATGGTTTCTAAAACTGTTTTTTAAAATGATCAACAATTAATCTGATGGGGTTTTTTTTTTTCTTGGTTTCTATACTAAAATATGAATATCATGATTTTATGATATTATGTTCTGGGTTGAAATGGTAATTTTTTACCATTTACTTTGTGTAAATTTCAACACTTATAGGCCAAAACATTTGATTGGTTTGAACTTGAAATTCACTGATAATGAAATTCAGGCCGACACTCATAAACAAAGCTGTTGGACCCAATAATATGATATATACAGATGACAATACAATGGGTTTATGAAGTAGGTCTCTGATAATTACATTTTGTACAAGCCAAGGACTTGTAAATACTGAACAATGTTTTCAAAGTTTTCAGTTCCAAAGGGTCAAACAAGTAATAAAGTGTTACAGGATTATGCTGCCAAGCCCATGCCTCATGGTGGACGTCGTGTGTTTGTGGAGATGAACAATATTTGGTGTTTGCCAACCACATGGTCTAGTCTAGTGGAATGGCCAAAAAGGTCAATTTTTTTCCTGTCAGACCAAAGAACCTGAAGTTGTTGTGTGTTGTAAGGGCAGGCAGCGCTCGGCAAACTTAAACAAGTGTCAGACTCCTGCCATTTCTGTGGGTTGTTGAGTAGGTTGGAAATTGTTGAGGAGTATCTCCTGACTTTACGGTTTTTTACGACTGGTTAAGCATGATTTTGAAAACAGGACACTTTTAGCATTTTTACCTCTCAGTGATTAGATTACTGTAATGAAGCACACAGAGAAATTGCAAATATACAACATGGTAAATCAAAACACAAAACAAGATCAATGCAGCAATTATTGAAAACATGATTTATCTCTCTTTATATAATATCAGTCAATCCATGGTTGATGACATGATCCTCTTCTCCTTAGTGGATGTTCTCCTCTTCCACTCTTCCCTGACCTCTACCTACTTGTCCTCCATGGATTGGCCCTCTCATCCTTACTCTTCTTCCTCTGAATTCTTCCATTTTGGTGAAAGCAAGTGAACTCAAATGCTGCATTTTCATAGTGCTTAAACCTGATTGTTGTGTCTACAATAAACCAGTCATGTGTTTGCTCACCAATTGGCTATTGGGTATGGTGATTTGTCAGTCAGTGCTTTGGAATTGCAAGGAAGTGACATCATGATCGACATCTGTGTCTAATGTAGACAGGTGTGTTTAGTGTTTTGCAAACCACTGTGTGTGTATTGTTCTGCAAAAAGTAAGCTGACTTTATGTTTATAGTAGTGAATATCAGGTCCAGTGTTTTGCTGTGTCAGGGTTTGACAGTTATGTAAGACTTGATTTTAGCGTTTATGCAATTAAAAAAAAAAAACCTAAGTTGCTAGGCGTGTTCTTTTGACTTCATGTTAAAACTGTAATAGGAATTCTGTTGAACCAGAGACTGGACCTCAGAGACACAGGTGTTTCGATACTACACTTGACACAGATCAACAGCACTCAGGTGACCTGTCTCTGTGTCCTTCAGACAGTGGTGATGTGTGTTTGGTTTGCTGTGCAGAGACTTCTAGTGGAGCTCCCCAGTGTTCTCGGGCTACAGATGAAGCCATTTTGACAAGCCTCTGAGTTTGATATTAACTTGTGTGTTAATATTTGTGTTAGGTTGGACACGAGCCTCTTCCCCCCACACTGGGTAGGAACCTGTTTGGCAGACAAGTGTATCAGCTGCCCGGCCTGTTTGCTTATGGTGGGTCTCCAGTTCCAGAGTAAACGCTTCTTCTTTATGAAATCTGCAATATTTGTTACGTACAAATGAAAACATAACATCTTCAATTTGGTTTGAATATACAGTACATATTGAGTTATTGATCTGCCATTTAATTATCTTAATTTCCACCCAAATTTCTAAGAAAAAAGAGTATCCTGGAAACAATTACAGTAAAAAAGTTGCCAAATACGAGCTTAGTTTTTCTTCCAAGCTTGTTGTTCACACCATGAAAATATTTCCCATTTTTGATATCACTATTTTAAAATTCAACAGTTAAGACTTCCAATCTATGATTTGTTCTCCTTTATGATTTCAATGTTCAGCAAAGCATATTATCAAGATCGATGGGAAGGTGGGTCTCTTCAAAGGACTCGGTCCAAGGCTTTGTTCAGGCACCATCGGCACCGTCGTGCACAGCAGAGTACTGCAGGTAAGTATAAATTTTGCACCATTAGGAACAAAACTCTGTCTGCAGCTTGTTCTGCAGGTTATTACAGACACTTGTACAGTTCCCATCCTTATTTTGGGCATAACTGTGCTTTATAACACAACACTCAATGATTTTTTTGTTTACATTATTAAGCTAGGTTTCCCTTACATTAAATTGTACATAACATAGAAAACAATTAGCTGATATAAACATTCATCCATGAGGGTGGGACAAGGTGAGAGTTCTTTTATCCTATCTATGGTAGCACAAAAAAACCCAATCTGATGTACCCAGCCATGCATCTTCTACCACTTTTAGAAGATGGGTGGAGGAGGGTGGCTGAGAGGTAAGAGTACACCCTGGACAGGTCACCGGCTCATCACAGGGTTAACATGCACATGGACAAACACTCGCGCCTTAGGTCACTTTAAAGTAGCCAGTTCACCTGTCCCCTGAATGCCAGTCTTTGGGCTGTGGGAGGAAGTTTTTGAATCCAGCAGTCAGAAAAGCCCCTGAGCCCCTGGGGATCTAAACCTGGAACCTTCTTGCCGTGCACCATTGTGAAATTCTGCAGTTGGAATTTTTCCTCCAAACATTTGTGTGAGTGCACCGTGAATGACAATACATGTCGATGGGGAGAAGACACACTAGCTCTTCTACAGGAATCATCTGTTACATCTTAGGTGCCTGTTCTTGTGTATTCTTAAGCTTCTTTAAAGTATTAAATAACACAGGCAGTTTAAAAATATTAACTCTAGGTGTTTCTTACAGAAATGCCAGGAACAAGGTACTCCACAAGTAAGGATTCCCTTTTATTTAATTCTTTTAGACTTGCACAAAGTGGATGTTTGTTATTACCATTCTATAAAAAGTCATTTGATGGATTTTAGTACTTTTATACTTCCTGTTAAAGTATACTGTAGGACTTTATAAGCCTTTGCATATATTCTCCCAACTTAATTCAAGGTATCTGTTTGAGTTAATCTTTTTGTAGGATCTACCTCACACAACCACTGGCAAGTGCATGAATTAAAGCACCCAGATTGTATTTGGACACTTCAGAGCTTCTGTCTTTTGTTGTCTAGATACTGGGAGGTGACAAGAAGGCTGCAGAGGGCTCCCTGCAGTATGTTATTAATGAGGTAAGATACCTTAATTGTTTGAAATAGCTGGCCTGTGTTATGGCTTTATTTAAGGCTTTACGCCAAAAGCATTATTTCTCATCTTACTGAAATGAAAAACACAACATTTTGCATGTATAACTTTTTAAACCCGGAGCATTGATTGTAAAGAGGTGGAGAACTTGCTCTGTATATGCCTCCGCAGACTAGCAGACCATCACTGACCCACTGCCACACCATTAATTCTGACAGCACCACGGTTTCCACAGCGTTTGCAGACTGCGGCAGGTCTCAGTGTGAGCCTGCACTCAGAACAGATATTAAATAGCATGCACGAGAGACCTGTGTGGACATTTTGAGGGGAGGGACATGGACTATTGCCTTCACCTACAAAACAATTCCTTTAGAAGTATTGTCTCCTCTTTTCGGTCCACTTGTGGTCTGTCCCATTTGCACAACCAGACGTGAAATTGATTCACAGTCATTATGGGTTCCATAATGACATTTTGAATAGAACCTGGAGAGGATTCCTGGCTTTATATCCGGCATGTACCTATTTGAAGAGCGAACTAGCTAATTACATAAACTACCATGCTAATTATTTTTCTGTAATGTGAATTTTATCAATGTTGTTTCATTATAGAATTATTTTAGTAGATTATTGGCTGTTTTGTTGATGTGTTGATTATTCCAAACTTCTAAATGTAGCCTCTGCTTTTCTGTTTTTCTGTAGACGACCAAAGAGATGATTGCTCGTTCCTGTGCCACAGTTGTCACACACCCCTTCCATGGTACGTCACGATCATTCATAATGCTACAACTCACATTAAAGTCACTCCTTTTTGAAATGTAATATTTTCTCAAACTGTTAGAGATTCTTGTGAAAGTTTTTCATACATTAATGTATATGTTTGAGATCTGACAAAATGTTTTCTAAATTCTCTTTTTCAGTGATAGCTTTACGATGTATGATCCAATTTATTGGAAGAGAAACAAAATACAGGTGAAGATTTATTGATGAAAAACATTGAAGTCTTTACCTGCCCATTAAAAGCTGTCAGTATGCACTGTATTTGTTGAATTTTGGGAAGTAATATAGTTCTGTTTAACCCCTTTCTGATATATAATGTTTTTGTAAAAACGGTTGGTTAATATATGGTGTTAACATGTTCAAGATATGCAAATATAGAAGCCAGAAAAATCCTCATTGCATATCACTAAGGTTAAAACTTGACGACTGTAATTTCCACGCACTTTAGCTATCGCCCTTTCAGATGTTGGTGTCTTTACGGCAGCAGACCTTGGAGGTTTGAGGTCTCCACGTGGTTGTACAAATATATAATGCTAAAAATAAATACACAGTGCATGCAATACCATTTATGCGTCTTAGCTCACTACAGCTTATTATTGTAACTATGGTGGCTTTCATTTCATCATGCAGTCTAAAGTTGAATCATTTTTTTCATTTATCAGTGGGGTGTTTGACTCCATTGTCACAGTGTACCGAGAAGAAGGCATCCTCGGCTTCTTTGCGTAAGTTTGTCTCTTTTTATTTGCATGGACTTGCTTTTGTATAAATAAATCACAATATATACATGTGTGCGTGTGTCCACTAGTTGTAGACCTGGATATACCCACTGAAAAAGATGGGCATACCCACAGTACTTCACACAACTTCTTTCTTCTTCACATTAGGGATATTTTAATTAAAGTCTTGTACACTTTCCTCCAGTGGTCTGATCCCTCGTCTCCTGGGTGACGTCTTCTCTCTGTGGATTTGTAATATGCTGGCTCATTTCATCAACACATATGCAATCGATGACTCGGTATGTGCTCTCTTGTGCACTGCTCAGTTCACTCAGTAGTTGCACACGGCCAGGTTTGTGTCTAAATGACCTGGTGTCGGTATTGAGAATGAAACTAGTTTTTGTTCTTCTTTACAGATGAGTCACACCGGTGAAATCAAGAACTGCTCCCAGGCCGTGACTGGGGTAAGTGTGTAAGAAAAACTGTCTCTCTGTGGGAGGAGAAACCTTGAGTTATTCACCCAGAGATGTTTTCTTGCAGTTCTTTGCCAACATGCTCACATATCCGTTTGTCCTGGTGTCCAACATCATGGCTGTCAACAACTGTGGGTGAGTAAGCAGATGATCTGTGGTGCTGATTCCTCACACGTGTCAGCATCATGTGCAGTCATGTTTGCACCTTCCCCCTCAGGCTTGCTGGAGGTCTGCCCCCTTACGCTTCAGTGTATCCAACCTGGGTGGACTGCTGGAGGCATCTAAGCAGAGAGGTAAACCCTACTCATTTTTTTTTTTTAAAGACACATTAGTTTTCCTCTAATAATCGGAATAAAACCACTAAATACTTCCAAGATTGAAAAAGTGATTTGGCTTTATACTCCTAGGTAAACGCTTTTGATGTTAAACCAATTTTCTTTCTTTCTTTTTTTTTTTCTTTTTTTTAAATTTCAGGGCAACATGAGCAGAGGCAATAGTTTATTTTTCCGGAAGCTTCCATCAGGAAAGATGTACGCAATGGACCAGAAGAGATTTTTTTAAAAGTTGTGGGTGTGGGTGGGGTGGGGTGGGGCAAACAAGACTGTAAGGGTTAAAAAATAAATTAAAAATTCCTAATCATAGTTGGACAGTCACATAACTTTGTTTTTATGCAACCGTTTCAGACTTTTGTCTTTAACAACCTGCCAGTCATTTGGAATACAAACATTAATTTACTGTTCATTTTTGATAGGTTTGATTGACAAAATAACATTTGCAGACAGTTTGATGAAGCATGATGTGAAACTGGCCCATATGGATTAATGCTATGACACTATATGTAGATTTACGTGCTCATCTCTATGATAGGATTAGTTAAATTCAGTTTGCATGTGGTTCTGTCTAGTAATGAAGGTTTTGAGATTACGTGGGACCTCTGGTAATGTATATATTGTGGCAATATTAATTGTTGTGATGACAAAAAAATTAGTGATTGTTAAAGATGTGTGGATGTGACGAGGCAAAATGTTTTCCCGAGCGAACGGTGAAACGCTTGTATAAACTCATTATGCTACAAATAAACCTTATTTGATTCAATTTTCCCTGCAGCTCTTTTGCCTTGATGTGCATTGGTCTGGTTGTTAACGGAGCCTCTTTTTATTTTTATTTTTATTTATATATATATTTATACACACTGTGTGTGTGTATGTATATATATA
>BJFM01007280.1:0-10000 GCA_016586285.1 Arothron firmamentum
TAGATAGATAGATAGATAGATAGATAGATAGATAGATAGATAGATAGATAGCCGTCTTCGCCTGGACTTTTATTGTGAAGAGCGCGCGCGGTTTCCGGTGTTTTCTTCTTCTTTTTGTGTTTTTTTTCCAGCTGTTTCCGGTGTTGCCGTCACTTTCTGCCAGTACCGCCGGCGCCACCGTGGACTCTGCTGACAGGAGCGGCGCTGACACCGTGGATAACACACACACACACACACACACACACACACGATGCTGTGTTATAAAGGCGAAGGCAGCCACGAAGCGTCCCAACACGGACGGAGCGGAGCGGCTGGAGGACCATGGGTGTCGTCTTCTCCTACATCTTCTCTAGGTTCACCTCCAACACCCCCGTCAGGATTTTAATGGGTGAGGAATAACTTGCATATGTGTTTTTACACATTTAAAACTTAATTTCTGCCAGATTCTCCTTTTCTAGTCGTGTTTAGTCTGACGTTATTGTCAGAATGTCGGTTATGACCGGTGCAGAGCTGCTTTACTTCTGCGGTAGTTTCGTCCAAAAACCTGTTAAATATCAGCATATGAGGGATAAAGGAGCGGTCAGTTACAGCTAAAACATCCCATTATTGTATAATTCACACTCTCTCCTGACTGTGGTGGTTATTTTTCCAGTGTTATTGAAATTAGAGCGGTCGGCCCCCGGAGGGCCCCTGAGATGCTTTGGATTTGTGGGAAACTGTCCCCATCTGCTCATGTTGTCATCAGGAATACTAGAGTACACTCCTGCAGAGTCTGACTGTGTCATATTTTGCCACAGTGGGTCTTGACGGAGCAGGAAAGACCACGCTGCTCTACAAACTGAAGCTGTCGGAGGTGGTAACTACGATTCCAACCATTGGTCGGTGACCTTTCCTGTTTATGTCCCATTAATGATGTGCAGCAGAACAACAGGGACCTTCACATCTGGACTTTTGCAGGTTTTAATGTGGAGACAGTGGAGTACAAGAACATCAGCTTCACTGTTTGGGATGTCGGGGGTCAGACTATCATCAGGCCTCTGTGGAGACATTATTACGTTGGCACGCAGGTAATCCAACAGCTGCTGTAGGACTAGACACAAGCTGGACTGACTGAGAGAGTGTGTGTGTGTGTGTGTGTGTGTGTGTGTGTGTCTCCTCAGGGTCTGATATTTGTGATCGACAGCAACGACCCGCAGAGGACTAAAGAAGCTGCCGAGGAGCTGCACACGATGGTAACGAGAGCAGATCAAACGTGGGTGGAGGACCTGCCCAGGCTTGTTTTTGGGTTTGCTGCGGTGCTTTTGATCGGCAGCGTCTCCAGATCCGCACATGAAGACCGACCGCTGAGATATTCCTGTTTGTGTCCGCGGGTTTCAGCTCGAGGAGGACGAGCTGAGGGACGTGCCCTTACTGGTCTTCGCTAACAAGCAGGATTTGCCCGGAGCCGTGCCAGCCGGTGACATCACAGAGGCCCTGAGGCTGTCAGGAGCCTCTCGCCCGGTAGGTGTTCCTGTCTGTGCGCGTCGCCTTTTCATACCTGTCAGACGTGGCGCCGCAGGACTGCAGGGTTGCACGGGACTGGTGTGGACGTCCCCAACACGCTGTCAAAAGGCCGGGCGGCTCACAGATGGGACCAGAGTGGGTGAAGAGAGGAGGAGGAGGAGGAGGAGGAGGAGGAGGAGGCATCTGCAGTAGTCTGGAAAGCCATTTACCCCAAGATGGGGCGAAACATGATCGAGAGAACAGTTTAAATTAAATAAAAAATACATACTGTACCAATCGTGTTTTGGAGTGAAGCCCCGTGAATGCAGACATGGATGTTCACACTCGTTTCTGTGGTTCATCATGAGATAAAGGGCTCTGCTCTTTGATGGTCCTCACTTATAGATGATGAAGCTGAAGGTCTGATGGAAGGAAACTGAAGGAACAAGTGAAAGTGCAGAGGCGGGTTTAGATTTGTACACTCAGCGGCTTTCCTTCTGTGCGTCCGCAGTGGTCCGTGCAGGCGTCATGCGCCGTCAGCGGGTCCGGGCTGGTGGAGGGTCTGGACTGGCTCTCGGAGCAGATCCTGAAGCGGAGCCAGTGAGGCCTGGGAGACGGCCTGCGTGTGCGTCTGTCGGGGTGGCCAGTTTCTGCTGGGATGGTGAAACCGGTCGGAGCTCCAGCCAGGCTCTTCTAAGTCCCATCAGGGCCACCAGCAGCAAAGCCAGATGTTTGAAGACCAAGGCTTTGGATTTTAATGCTGATCAAAGATCCGCTGGATGATTTTACTTGGAGGAAACAATATCTGCACTTTGTCTTTTTTCTTTTTTTCACATGTTAATGCTGCTTCAGTGAGGTAACGCAGAACTTCACCTGATTCTGTACTTGGCACAAATCAGTTTGCCATCTGTTATTTTACCCTATAAACATATTTATGGAATTTTACTGATCAACTATGTTAAAGGATCTTATTGGATGGGGGGTGGGGGGTTATTTAATGACTGAGGCCAATAACAAGTGCACTTCATTGTTTTTACAATGACAAAGATCAATTCCACTTTCTGAAAATTCTATATATTTTGAGATATTGTTATTCTTTCTACAATAAAGTAGCTGAAATGTTCAGTTTGTGCCGTGTTTTTGATTTTAAATATTGAGATTAATTCATGATTAATGAGACCATGATCAGCGTTGCTGTGTCAGGACGCAGGGTTGGGGACGGGGCGTCCCCTCTGGGCCCACCCAGGCAGGAGCGCTGCCGTTGTGGAACACACACGCTGGACTCAGACGGCTCATGGTGGAGTCCGGTTTACTGAGGAGGAGAAGTGACGGGACCAAAGCCAGCGCCCATGCCTGCAGAGCCAGCATCAACTCTGGGAGGCCTTCAGTGCAGTGGTTAGCACTGCCGCCGCACAGCAGGAGGGTTTGGGGTTCCAATCTGGGCTCTGGCTTTCCACAGTCCAAAGACACGCTTGTTAGGTGCTGGGTGATGGCACTAGAATGGACTTAACTTAAGAATATTTATCAAAATACTGAGAAAAGCAGCCTCATATTTTATTCGTATCAAAAAAATCTACTTGTTATTCGTGAGAATATGTTTTCAGTGTTGACGAGCCTCATTTTCTGGTTCTGCTGGCAGATAATTTTGCTTAATTTAAGTAAATTACCCCCAATTGTGGTGACTTTGTGCAGTGAGGCAGTTGGCCCGGACAGACGCATCCAACCTCGAGGACAAAACACACACTCAGCTGCTGAGAGTCACTTTTCTTTCCTCACAAATCCCTTAAGATCAACGGCAACGATTACTTTCCAAGGGGAAAATGACGACAACCAATAAAAAAACAGGCTCAGGCTCAGAGAATTAACCTTGGCAACTGCAAACACCTTCATTAGCAAAACTGTGACAAGCTCAGAAATCATGTTAGATTCCGCTAAAGTGTCAACTTCTTCAGTTGCTCAGTGAGCCGTGAAGGTTGCAGACCGTCAGCCACAAAGATTATGCAGGTAGGAACAAAAAACCCAGCGGGGAAAAAATGTTCCTACCACCCCCCCGATAACTCTGGAGATGGATGTCAGACCGAACTGTGGGGCGGTGGTCCTGCAGATCTGCATAACAGCTGCACAGGCTGGAGGACGTGGCCCCTGACCGGGAAGGAGCAGATGCCTTCATCACTGTCCCTGAAGAAAGAGGAAACCATTACAGTCATTTAATTAAATAAAAACAGACGTGATGAGACAAAGTCCAGCCAGCAACGCTCATCAGACGTCCATGGAAGCGACCCAGCGGTCATACCAGGCAGCCAGCAGAGCGTCAGGGCTGGTGTCGACGTTCAGAGTCTCTGACCGCAGTAAAAGAGCTCTCAGATTTAGGTTGGGGATTGTTGCGTTCCTCTTGACTGAGTCAGATGTGTAAGTCGAGGTGTGATTTTAATATTTATTATTATTTGACATGGCTGAGATGTTTGTTACGCCTCATCCTTCATCAAGGCGGGTCAGCTGACCAGGCCAGACCACATCAGCACGTCGGCAGATCACCACCTCTTTCCAACCGTCGGTTATTCGCTCACACTGCTTCTCCGGCCAAGCAGCCCACACCTTCACACACACTCCCTCATGCAGGGAAGTCCCCCTCTGGGTTCCCCACCTGTGCTGCAGTGAGAGTGAGCGTTTCCCCTCCCAAACTACCGAGATAAGGCCATTCAGTCGAAGCTAACCAAGCTGCAGCAGTTTAAAGACACAACGTTCAGGAGGGAAGGAGCCTCGGCCTTATTTCAGCTGCATCCTGAGCAGCGTCAAAGAGCTACTGCATAATCTTTTTGTAACAGAATTTAGTAGATTTGGAATTATTCCAATCTTTTATTTACATCACTTTAGCTATTGTGAGACTCTCTGACCCGGGGTCCCACAGCTGGTGTTGCAAATCCACAGATCAATACTTTTACATGCATCTAGAACCTCCAGAACCTCAAATGGGAAGCGTTTGTCTCTGTCCAGGACCCAAACGTCCAAATCCCTGCTACCTCAGGCAGCAGCCTGCGGTCACTGCCCATCAGCTGGGGGTCATTCCATAACTCGCTTCAACAGAATCTCATCCAACGCAGACGCGGCAGCAGCAGAAAGGAAAGAAATGGACTCTGCACTCACCAGCCTTTGCTCTGCTGAGGTCCTGCTTGATGCTGAAGTTCTGGAGGCTGTGGTAAGGACACTGCAGACTCGGATGGCTTACGCTGAAATGAGGTTTACCGATCAGGGGGGAGCGGCACGGACAAGGCAGCCGCTCACGTCCGCAGCGCCAGCGTCACTTCTGAGGAGTCCTGCCAGCAGGGAGGTCTGTAAAGGAGGGACGGGGGGGGAGGTCGGGGTCCGCCTGTGGCCCTGCAAGGCGTCAGTGAGTCGGTCTTCAGTCAGTCAAAACAGAGAAATCTAACCTTGAATAGAACAAAAGCTCCTGGCCTTTGTTAGGAAAACAGCCATCTTTCCTTCACAAGTCTGAGGGATCACATTAATCACCATACCAACAGCCTAGTTAGCTAAACTGAAATAAAGAAGTTTCAATGCTTTTAGAAATTTACAGACTTGTTTGATGGATCTGTGAATTTGCATTAAAAAAAACCCAAAACCTTAAAGGTCTCTGAAATTCAGAAAATGTCCGACATGGCAGCATTTCTAAACTCATTTCTGACAGCTGTCTGGGACTTTGAAAAACATGAGTAAACGAGTATAGCAGGTATTTCTTTTATTCACCAAAGAAAAGCCTTTTCGTCACTCAGAAAGCATCGACCACAGACCAACGCCGGCCATCTCGCTCTTCTCCTGCACCAGTAAAGTGCGGCTTCATTGACATGAGCAAGAAAATAACCCCAAAAAAGGCAAAAAAAAAAAAAAAACATTTCTGGCTTTCAGAAATTATCTTCAGTGTGTTCACATCTTCAGGGGGGGAGGTGACATGTTGACCTTCAACTTCCCCACACTTAGCATCAACATTACTGTCTGATGTTTGAAACGAAGCTTCTTCACTCTGGATGAAGGCAGAATAAGGAATAAAAGGCCTTTAACTGTGCTGCAGCTTAACATTTGATCATAGGTAAATATTTGTATTGAATGAAACATGCAGAACAAACAGAAAAGTTAAACCCCCCCCAACTATTCTGGATGAAAACTACTGTGCTCTTCTTGACTCATCACCAACTCTTCCAAAAATACAGCAGCCTAAGTTTGTTAAGCACGTTACTGGTTAGACATTAAGCTACGTCTCTGTGTGGATAACAGGATGGTACCGCTGAGACGCAGTGCACCGGCACTGGAAAACTGCAGTCCAACGTGCGTTATCAAACCGTTTGATTTGCTCAGAGACGGATCACTTTGCACGAACCCTTTTAACCTTCTGGACGACCTCTGGCGGCGGAGGTGGCTCCTTTCATGGCACCGAGCTAATGCACCCTGCACACAACAACATGGCTTGTGAGCAGTTCAGACACAAAGTCACACATTAATTCTTTTTCTTGAGCAGTTGAGTGTTAATCAGCAGACGAGCGTGCATGCGCGCACGCCCGAGCACTGCCTTAATATGTTCCAGGTCCAATTGAACTGCATTGATCAGCTTTTTGAACACCTATGAAGCTGACTATGATAAGCTGAAACTACATTTACGCTTTAACAATGTCGAGAACTCTCTCTTTGGAGAAGGAATTAAATACCTTTGACTGTTACATCAGTGAAAGGCATGCTGGGAATCTATTTTAATCTAATTCAGTGCTCATCTGAAATACACTCTCCAACATGAGAACAGGCTGAGTGGTTTCAAAATTCTAATGTCTCGAACAATGAATGTTTCATAACGGAAAGAACTTAAAAGACTGTCAAGGTTTCCTGGCCACTATTTACACCTGACATTGGCCTGAGGCGCCTCTGCTGGCCCGCCGGATCTCCTCCAGGTCCAACCACCCTCCTGGCTTCTCTCTGATCAGGGTCCATTATATTGAACTTCTGTTATGTAACAACTTTTAAAACAAAATGTACAGGTTAATCTACATTGGCGGAAGTGGTATAAAAAAAGCAGCACTTTTTCTCAAATGTTTGTAAAAGGGATTAAAACGCAAATTTCCCACGAGACACTCCCGCGCTGACAGCCGTCAACCTCTCAGAGAATGAGGGTATTTCGTTTCTCTCGTCTTCGCCATAGCGGGTGTCACCACAGCCTTCAGAGTCTGGCAGAGATCCTTTCCCGTCCCAGGGGGTGAGCAAAGGGTGGTGGTTCCACCATCTGCTGCAGCGCCAGTATGAGCAGGGAGCTGCTAACGTGCGCTGCTAGGCCTCAGACTCGCCCTTGTTCTTCCCCTCCTCTGCAGCATCGCTGTCCTCTGATTGGCTGCCGCTAAGCACCAAGAACTGTCCATCAGGACCAGGCTGGGTAGAGGAGCGGCTTGAAGCGGCGATCAGGCGGCTCTGCTCCTCCAGATCCTGAAAGCAAAATTTAAAAAAAAAAACAAGCTAAATGAAACCTGCCTGCCTGTTTTCTTCAGATCACCGTGTGACACTTGAATAAAAACGGCACTGACATCCTGTACTGATGACATCATTTCCAGCTGCACACACTGACTGCAGCTACAGCGTTAGCATCCCTTCTGCTCAGACGGATATCAATCATCATGTCTTCAAGTTTTTGTGGGATCAAGTCAATATTTAAACCCCAAATCCAAAAAGACATCCCAAAGACTTTTTTTGTTTTTCTAAAAGTTTCACGAGCAGCCCCAGAATATCACGACACTACAGGTTCTGACCTACGATCAAGTTAAATCCTGTCAGAAGAATTTATTATTAGATTTATGGCTGCAAGCCTGACTCTCTCAAGGGTTTTTATTTCTCTCTCTGAAGTGCTAATGGACAGCACTTCTAATATTCACTTTACATTTGGAGTATGGATTCACCTCCTATTCACACATACACTTGTGGCAGAGACCACAACTAATCCAGGAGCTGAAGTTCACCTGCTGCGTTTCTGGAAGAGATAAATAAATATCCACTTTCCTTGTATTACATCAAAACTGTGGATGAAGATGAAAGATCACCTTCTCTATCTGCCTCTGCTTGCTGAGCTCTTCCTGCTGTTTCTCTTTGGCTTTTTCCTGCTCCTTCTTCTTCTCCACGGCCTTCCGATCCTACACACACACACACAAACACACACACAAAAACGCTGCAGTAAAACACCATTATCTTCGCAATGTGTAGGTTGACTGGACTACCATTTCAGAGTGGAAGGCTATCTGCTTGGCCAGACCGATGCTGTCACAGATCTGAAACAGACACACAGGTCAGACACACATGAAACCATATCTGGGTCTCAGGTCCTGTGTAAAAACCGTATACGTACACAATAACTCCAACTTTTTAAAATATCCAAAAATGCTTCACACAGCAGGGAATCTACTCTTCTTGCCTCAAGCTTTAGTTACTTTATTTTAGCAACTAACTGTTGCTTTTTCACGGTATAAAGTGTCCCTTTTAGTGCAGTCAAGTTACAAACACACACACATACACACACACACACACACACACACACAGACAACCTTCTCTCCTTCATTGTTGGACTCAAAGATGTAGCAGACAGCACGGGTGTCGCCCTGGCCAGCTGCAGACTGCAGAACAAACCCAAACAGCCTCTTGTTGTCCTGGTGCGATGAGCACTGAAGCACAGTCAGCAGAGGGAACTGCAACAGGACAGAGGAAGACGGATGAGGCTGGCTCTGACACCGACAGCACAGCCACGGAGCAACAGAGGCCATCTTACCCTGAGGCGAGTTACTTGTGTCTGAGGGTCAATGAGCCTGAAAAGACAAACACACACAAACACAGAGAAAGTGTGTTCAAAAAGGAAAAGGATCTACAGGTCATGATGCACAACATGGTGACTAAATACACACACACGCGCGTGCGCGGCTCATACTTGAGGCAATCACATGTGACCAGCAGGTGCGATTCGGTCATCCTGAAGATGTTGTGGATGGCCCTGGCTGCGAGGATCTGCCTCATGGTCTCAGATATGACGTCTGCGGATTCAGCCGTCTTCACCTCCATACATCCCAGGAAGCGCACGATAAAGAGCTGGTGGAGGATCGAGTCTAGACATGGGATGGATTAGCACTCAATATAAACTATACATTCATGGTAAGTGTGTATGTATGCGCACGCACACAGACGTGCTTCGTGTTGCTCCAGCCGTGAATAAAAGATGATGATACCTTCACTGTCTTCTGTGTCGTCTCCTGACTCTCCAAAGGGGTTGCTCCGTCTGCAGACAGAAAAAATTAGACTCTACCCAGCTACTACACTGTCAATCACACATGCATACCAGCACAAACTACTCCTAGATGACATGAACGCTTGAGCCTCCATCTGACTGCGTTTGTGTGTGTGTGTGTGTGTGTGTGTGTGTGTCAAATCTGGTCTTCATGCAGGATTTCCCGGAGCACGTGTCATACAGACTGAACGGAGCTGACGCAGAGCATGGTTTCAGTTAAAAAGCAAACATTTGCTGTGACAGTGATGTCTGATTAGAGACAGACGCTAAGACAGCATCAACCAGAGTGAAAAGAAAACACGTTTCAATCTTGCATTCACGTAGCCAAACACACACACACACACACACGTTTGCACTTCTATCTTTGTGAGGACTCTCACTGAATCACTACGTATCGCCTCCACAGCCTCTTACCCGAACCCTAAATATCACAACTAAATACCCAACCCCAATCCTACCCCCACCCACCTAAACCCGTAAACAGACGTTTTAAGTAGTGATAACCAGATACGTCCCCACTTCCCACTAATGTCCTCATTTTGCTCGTATAATGCTTATTCTGGCACACACACACACACCTTCCAGACTGCGCCGTGGTCTTGTTCTGTCCTGAGTTGTCCTCGCTGACCGGTGAAATGATGTCGAACTGGATAGGCGTGTCAGGTGCAACCAGAGCATCCAGTGAGAGCACAGAGAGGGCAGGCGAGGGCTCTGAGCCCGCCGAGCTAATGCTGCTCGCTCGAGCCACGCGACCCTTACTGGAAAAGAGGAGAGATAGTGGTGGGTGCATGCTGATAATGGTGGGAGTCTACCATTGGTAAATAACCTGCAAAAGCATCAAACAGTGAATTTTTCAGTGTGCTAAAGCAGTCACCTACCTGCCTGGTCTCAGGCTCTCATGTCTCTGCTGGAAGGATGGCGACGGTGTCACCGCTTCAAGCGCTGATTGGTTGACTCTTGCTGCTAGCTCCTGCCGGTGCAAATCAGAGAACTGTCGGCAATAACTATGGCAACGAGTTTTCATCTTTACTCTACTGTAACTAGTGCACAGTGCATTTCAATCATGAAAAACACCAAAAGGCAAAAGTGCATGTTAGCATTGTTTTATTATTCTACTGCTCATCTGGCCTTTGAGTCAATCGATACTGATGGTTCACCTCACCATCGGGGCCAAAATCACCATAAATAAAGGGTTGCGGGGTGGGGGGGCAGTGAACAAAC
>BJFM01007281.1:8896-25584 GCA_016586285.1 Arothron firmamentum
GGGGGGTTGGTTTTTTAACTGGTTAGACTTTCAGCATTCCAACAGCCAGCACGATGAATGGTGTCTTCCCCTGATGGTGTAAGACCCTAGAACAGCAAAAGGACTAGAATGGTGACTATAGTACTTACTCTTCCTCTTATTTACTGAAAGTAAGTTCATTGACAGGTGAGGTTTCACAGCTGCGGTCGATCGAGGCCTTCTCTACAGCCAACTACACTACAAAACTCTAACTGAAAATGTTCCAGGGCTGCTGTATTGTTATCAGTTATTATCAACCAAACTGCCGTATTTGCACCAAAAATGTTTTTACGAGCAGAAATGTTCATTTAAATGTTTTCAGTAGTCAGATTGATGCAGGGGTCCTCAAACTCGATATTGAAAGGTGTTTATCTATTTTCTGCAAAAGGTCACACATCCAAAGTAAGCAGTGATAACCAGTAATTAAGATAGTGTTTAACTTATAACAACAAATTTTGAACATCTGCATCAAAATAACATGAAACAACTACGAATAAGCAAATTGAAACTTTTTTCCAGTCAAAAAAATAAATAAATAAAAAAAATCATAGGTCAAAACTTTTCAGCTAAGACAAAAAGATGAGGTTTCTCTAAGAAGATGAGGACTGAGTTCAGATTTGAATTGTCATCCAGCCGGTTCACCTGTCCCTAATTGCAAGCCTTTGGATTGTGGGTATGCTGGAATAGCCATGCAGACATGGGGAGAAGGCAAACTACATGCAGAAGCCCAAATACAACCTTCTTGCTGTGAGCACCAACCACTGCTCCATCACTCTGCCCCTCATCTAAGAATTATTATTATAATACTAGTTCAACTTAGCACCACCTTGAGGTCAAAACTATTTATTACAGTTTATGTTGCCCTTTGAGGTAACACACAGGGACCTCCACCAACCTCCACCACATTTAGCAACTCTGGCATAAAGCATGTGGGCAGGCCTTCCCACTGTGTCAGTGCACGACTTCAATAAGGTCCTTGTGGCTGAAAGAAAACAGTTTCCAACATCTGGAGAAAAGCAAGAGAAAATGGAGCAGCAGGAGCGACAGCAAATGCCAGTGATTCCAAAATTACATGTTCCATGAGGGTTCCGAGATGTAATGCTACACCAGTGCTTGAAGATATTTAAGAATCGAATACAACCCACCTACAACGATCAAATTTAAATGATTAGGGTCATTTAAATCTATGCAACATTTACAAAATCAGCTGATTCGCCTGATTCTATTGAGTGATGCAGCAGTTTGATAATGGGCCCCTGCTGGCTACAAAGGCATTACATTCATTCTGTGTGAAGAGTTTCATTAATTACTTAAAAACAACATTTAAAGGAGTCTTTAAGTATTGTTAATGCTGTTATTTAACATCTGCTCCAGGATCAAACTGCTGGGCGGACTCACTCATTGACGCCTTCAAGTCTGAACCTGGACGCAATAACCCAACATCTCCAATGAGGCATGAAATCAAGTGTAGCAATCACAAAGTAGCCGGTTATCCTGTAAGGATTTAATTAAATAAAAAGCTCAGGTCTGTGCCAAGGAAGGGTGAATTGTTATGGGTGAATTCAACATGTTTACACACGTCGGCACAGGAGACAATGAGACATGATGTGTCACGTCTCAAAACGTTGCTGTTCATGTTAATCACATTTACATAACAGATATTCAGCAGACCTATATATCAATAACGTCTGAGCCACTGAACAGCTAGCACATACACACACACGCACACGCACACACATACACACAAACGCACACACTTGTTCTTCTCCCTTTGTGAGGACTTTCATAAATGTAAGGTATTACACAGCCCCCTAAACATCCTAACTAACCCACTACCTAGCCCTAGCCCTTACTCTAACCCTAACCTGGCACGCCAATAGGGTTAATTTAATAAACTCAGTAGGATTAGGGTTCCGTCATATGTCTCAAGTTTCAAAATTTACTTATTATCATAGCCAGGAAAATGTCTGTGAGTTGTTTTATTTATTTATTTTTTTTTTTTGTCTCTTGACCGCTGTTTCCCTTGCAGGGTTCCACTGAGGAGATGCTGCATACCAGTGAAAGCAGGATGCACCCCTGGATGAGACGCCAGCTCATCGCAGGGCCCTATTTGAGCATTTGGGGGTTCGGTACCTTGCTCAAGGGTAGCTCCGCAGGGCTCGGAGGGTGTACTGGCACCTTCCCCTGCTACCAGCAAACCTTCCATCTTTTGTCTGCAACTGGGGTTTAAACCAAAAACAGACGCCCCCACCTCTGTTTGTTAGCTATTATTTAATTGGCTACACTTGCATTGGATAAAAATAGATAAAATAAAAGCGTAAATAAGCTGCATTATTATGAAAAACTTTATTCATTTTTTAATGGTACAGTATGATACATTGCAGTAAACATCACTGGACAGACATGTAGTCAAGACACGTACACATGAAAAAGTGTGTGTGCGTGTGTGTGTGTGTGTGTGTGTGTTTGTGTGTGTGTGTGTGTGTGTGTGTGTGTGTGTGTGTGTGTGTGGTTGCCAGTGACAATGCTAAGCCACATAAGCCATATTTAGATATAATTCCCTCTGGTATTTCATAGGCACCCACACAGAATGCCTGAACGTTTGCATCCAGATGTTGGTGATTATTGTTGGGACACAGCGTCTCAGGGCTTTTACTTCTGAGCCTGCAGTCCGAGTGATTGAACAATCAGGGCTCCAACCTCCTGGTGCAAGTGTCAGTGGAGTTAATATCTTATAAAACACCATGCATGGGATTAAAAATTGGTTTTATGGGCTCACTCAACTGTGGGAATATAACTAAATGTAAAGGAAAGACCTTTTAATTAAATAGAATAACATATATTTGTGCATCCTCTGGTACTTGGCTGTCCCTGCTTGGCCCTGAAAGGGGAAATGAAATGCTTAGGGTTTATTTAGCAGCGATGACTGCTGGTGCGTCGGTGGTTTTGTCCAGTCCAGCTCCATCCTCGTCTGAATCACTCTGACTGGCGTCGCTCTCGTCCGAGGCGCTGTCAGCAGCGGACTCCTCACTGCTCTCCTCAGGGTCCGAATTGCGGCTGCTGCTGTCGCTGGCAGAACTGGTGCTCTCCTCCTCCTCCTCTTCATCTGGGTTGCTGGGGCTCCCGCTTTCACTGGTGGCAGCATTATCACCTTCTTCGGGCAAGGGACCCTGGTCCGGAGACGTGCTCAAGGAGGCGTCCGTGCCCTGGTTGTCCATCTCAGGGGTGCTCGTGTCCTCCTCCAGGAGATCAGAATGGACCTGAAGGGTCTGGAAGTGTCAGAGAAAATGCTCACATAGACTTATTGATTTGCTTGTAAGTGATCAGCAGGTTTGAAAACCCATTACTACTTCAATATTTGAAGGAAGAACAAAGTTGTGTAACTTAAAAGATTAAAATTAAACTTAAAAAAATAGCTTATATTTTCATTCATTCGCTTTTAAGATCAGTCTTCTTGACATTCAGTTGTTGTTTTTTTTAACTCTTTTTTATTCAAGGTAGTAAAAGTAGTTCTAACACTAGTAGCTACTACACTGTAGCCATGTTTATGCTACATTAGCCTAAGTTTTAACAATTGTGAAGGAAGAGCATCTCCCCGGTGTCCTTCTGTTGTACTGACCTGTATCTTGTATACCTGCATTGACTTCTCCACGTCATTGCCGTGGTTCATGTCATAGCCCGTCTTCTTTCCTGTGTCGACATACTCGTACGACTTGTATGGCCCAGGAATTTTGTGGTAGGATTTATCCTCGATGTAGATGATGGACTTGTAGTCGTCAGGGTATCCTCCCATGTTGTCCCCGCGCCCGTTGTCTGTGACGATGGTGGGCAGGATGGGCTCCAGAGTGGTTTCAGCCACAGGTTCCTCTGTGAAGACTTCAGGGCTGGCCGTGGTAGGAGCTGGGGTGGAGGGCTCATCCACGTCGGAGCTGTTGGAATCATCTTCATCCTCATCAGATTCCTGGTGACACAGATTGCAAGTGAGGCATCAGGTATTGCACTTCATTGGAAAAAAGTCTCGAATTCACACTACAACAAATGTTAAAGTGAATTTATAAGTAAAGTGCAACAATCACAGTGTTTACTGTGCTCTTACTCACATCGTCATCATCATCATCATCATCATCAGTGGTGTTGCTGTCGACAGACGCTGTATTAGAGGAAAAGCTGTCTGTCATGTCAGATTTGACCTCTTCAGGGGCCGGTGCTGCCACCTGCTGGGAGAAACCGTGAATTTGTGAGAAGTCGTAAACGCAGCAGGTCTGCAAGGACATCAAGATGGAGACCTCTCACCTCATCTTCCTCTGATGTCTCTGTGCTCTCATCTGAGGGGGCTGCAGCCGCCACATTCTTAGGTATCAAAACAGAAAGCGTTATTTATTGTACTTGAATCTTTGGTCTGCGTTAAAAAGCAAATTTAGACAACTGCTCCGTCAGTCCATTTAAAGGTATCATTGCAATGTAATAATCTTAGACAGCACATTGTAGCGACGGTGATGTAAGCAATAAATGAAAATGAAAATGCAAAAAAGTCCGTTAAAAAAGGATTATTTTACCTGCACAGCTGCACTATTCTGAGAAACTGCTGATGCCCTCTGCCTAGAGGCTGAAACTGCAGGCCGTCTCTTCTGGGAAGAAGGTCAGCAACAGCAAATGTGAATCTCTCTCTCTCTCTCTCTCTCTCTCTCTCTCTCTCTCTCTCTCTCTCTCTCTCTCTCTCTCTCTCTCTCTCTCTCTCTCTCTCTTAGATACCCACCGCTTCCTCGGAGCTCTCAGAACTGTCAGATACTTTCCTTGCCTACAAGGCAAAGATTTAAACATATTAGATTAATAAAAAATAGGCAAGCATACATAATTTAGTGTCAATAAATAAATAAAAAATGAGAGCGGCAACAGAGAAAAAAGACTGACCGGCCGACAGAGGACTGTGGCGAAGAGCAGAACAAAAACAAGGGCCACTCTCATTGTCACAGCTTGAGTGTCTGTATGTAAAAAAACAAAACAAAACAAAACAGACATGTGTTTTCCAAAGTCAGTTTAATCTTTTACATAATTCCATTATGTGGAAAGTTCATACTTTTCAAAAATGTGCTTTCTCTAAACCCCCTCCTAAAAATGGAGTGATCACATGATCACAGGACTGTGGCACTTTCTGGGACTATGGTATTTCTGAGGAAGTCATTCAGGCCTTAATTACAGACATAAAGAAGTGGTTCTGCTCTGTTCCAGTACTGTGTGCTATAACACAGTTATTATCCGAGTGTGAGAAAATCTCACAGGTTTGTGGTTTCTCAAATGTTTTCAGTCAGTTCTGATCCAACTTTTATTTTAGGCTCCAGACTGGTCTTTTTCATCGTTGAGGATAAATTTTGTAGTCAGGTTGAAGAAGATCAACAATGCCAGCACGCCCTCTGGTGGTGACCTGTGGTTACAGTCTATCAGGAATGACTGCACCAGATTAATCACGTGATGAGGGTTGGACCATACTTCCAAACACAACGTGCACATTGACAGTGCAGTAGTAAAAGATGATCACATGGTAATTTCATGTTGGTTTTCATCTTGATTGGGCTCCAAACAGACCTTTTCCTGTTTTTTTCCCATGGAATATTTACTTTTCATTTAGTGGGAGGACTCGCCTACGAGTCTGCTCCTCTCTTTAATGATGGACTGTTCTTATACTGTGTAATTCAGCAGGTTATTACTGGAAAACCACAGCACAGCTGTAACATGACACCCTAAGAATGCTTATTCTTATTTCAGTACACCAGTCTATACGAGAACTGGTGTGAGATTTGCAGAGAATGCACTATAACCATTGACATACATTTGCAGTGACTGTAATTTGCCTTTTCTATTTATTATATTTTATCTATTTTATACTTTGGTCACACTTGTTTTAGATTTCAGAGAAGCATAACTTTAATTCTCTGTCTTGTACTTGCAGCAGAATTGACAATAAAGCAGCTTTTGATGTTAACCCCATTACTTCAAAGCAGGCAAAAAGAAGCAATCTCTTTCATGTGCGTGCGTGCATGCGTGCGTGTGTGTGTGTGTGTGTGTGTGTGTCTGACCCATCCTGACAGATTTCTGCTCATGGTGTGGCCCTGATACCAATCAGCCAATCAACACAGACTCTTCTTCACTTTTAGCCAATCACAGGCAGCATTCCACCCCCTTAAGTCTTAAAAAAGAACTTATAATTAACTCCAATAAACTACAGATTCTTTGGTCATCTTGGAACCGTCATGTGGGTTTAGTGGCAGTTTAAAATCAACAAAGATTCAACATGAAAAAGAAGCAAAAAAACAAAAACAACCTTGCAAGCAAGTGGAAATGATGTAGAACCAAATGCTGCTGTCAGAATTCAAACATTTGTCCTTAAAATTACTTTTAAACTGGCTCATTTTTGTTTTGCGGACAGAATTAAATATTTGAGACAAACCCCACAAATTAATTAATCTGCTGTCGATTTGAAGGTTAGCCTCTCTGAGAGCGCCGTAGAGCTCTAACGCTGATGTGGGCCGATAAAGTGCATTTAATGAGACCTTACAGGCCTTTTCTCTGTTGGCCTTTCTCACGTGAGCAGATTGACTGCCGGAAACTGTTGCTGCAAAATATCAAAGATCACCAAAAAAATTAAAAGGTCCTGTCAACAGATCTAACCTTCCAGTTGCTGATGGAAGCTTTTACAGAATTTCAAATTCAATGTAATTTTTTGATGCATGAAAAAGAAATCCCATCGCGCACCAAAGTCCAGCACACGTAGCACATCTGCCGTTAGGTTTCTAAAGCTCTGACCTTGTTTCTCAGCTCCAGCAGTTCAGCAGCAGCTTTGCAGAAAGTGACCGATGCTAACCCTCTTGAGTTTTTAACTCCTTGCTTTTTCTGGATGCTGCTGGTCCACTCAGTGATAACGATGATGATGATGCTGAAAGGGCGGCTCCTGGTTGGCTTATGAAGCCTCCAGCCTTCAGCAGCAGCCAATCAGCTGGGAGGCCGTGATGTCATGCGGTTAACCGCTCCTGTGGTCCCACTCTCATCTCTCCCACTCTTCCTGCGGTTGCTGCTGTACTGGGGTGGGGGCAAATGCACACCCGCGCGCGCGCACACACACACACACACACACACACACACACACACACACACACACACACACACACCAGCCCAGACTGAAGCATGTGTATGTATTTTTTGCCCCTAAATCAAACACACACACACACATACACACACGCACACACACACACACACACTGGCTGCTGAGTTAATTTAAGAACAAGTAGCGACGAGTTCCAGGAAAAAAGAAGAACGTGGCGGCGAGTGGGACGACAGTGATTCGAGTCATCTGACTGAGGTCTCTCGGGATAATTGAGCATTTGTCTGCAAAACCAGACTGATTCGTCTCAAAGTGTGAAAGGAGGGGAGAGGCATGTTTTTGTCTGTCTGTTGGTGTAACAATTGTCTTTAGCAGAAAGACACTCACCTTCTCAGCCTGGTGTGCTCACCTGAGCAGCTGCATACTGTACTCAGGTACACCTTTGGATTAAAGTTGCCTCTACAGCACCGCTCTTGTTGAATTTTCACACCAGCTGTTTCATTCTGCGAGCTGAATGATTCGTACTTTTCAGCTTCATGCGCTCTGTTTCGCGGATCTGGTTCCCCGCCATCACATCCCTGCACAACAATAAACAGCTGACGCTTGGCTCATGTGCTAGATTTGTCTACACATCGGATGTAATGCACATTTAAACTCACAACAGTCTTACCGTGGTCGAAACACCTCAAAGACAATAACAAGATGGCAACCTGAAGAATCTGATCAGAGGTGTGAAGGCCAATAAGATCATCAGAATAATCTAAAGACCACAATGATCCACAATGGCTCCAACAATGGTTCTTTATAGCTACAAGTGACATTTTGTAGCATAGAGGAATTTGTGATCTTCCGTTTCAAGATTTGTCATAAAAGCTTGTGATGTTAATCTAAAGAAAATAAACCTTATAGACCAGCATGCTTTAATGCATTTATTTATTCAATTCCACATGTTTATTAATGTTGAATTTAAAATAGTGCTTTTTTTAGTATAAAGGGATTTTTTTTTTGTCTCTTGACCGCTGTTTTCCTTGCAGGGTCGGGGCGGCGCTGGAGCTTATCCCAGCTCCAGGCAGGGCACACCCCTGGACAAGTCGCCAGCTCATTGCAGGGGCCCATTCTGAGCATTTGGGGCTTTAGTACCTTGCTCAAGGGTGCCTCGGCAGTGCTCTGAATGTGTACTGTATTTATTCTTAAGATTTATGATGCAGAACCAGACAAGCAGATGAAAAGGACACCCATGTGTGTGTGTGTGTGTGTGTGTGTGTGTGTGTGTGTAGAAATGAGCCAGGTTGATTTCCAAATGACAGTCGTGGCGGTAATGATCCCTTTAGTGACACCTCAAGGCTGAGAACACTTTAACATACCAAGATTAAATGTTCCGTTGCATCGTCATGTCCCACATCATTTTGACATGTTTATGTGCACATAGGTGGATCTGCACGATTGCAGATCTTATTACACATAACTATTGTGCACAATCTGGGAGTTTTGATAAAGGGAGTTTTGCAAATCTGGGAGTTTTGCTAAAGTTTGTTGTTGTTGTTTAAATATTCAAAAATGTGCTATGACATATTCTGTCATAAATGTTTTCAGCTTGTAATACAGTAAATGTACATCTCTCCCATTTGCAAACACTATTTTAAAGCTTCCAAGCCAACGAGCGCAGTAATGCTGCTCAGACATGCTGAACTCTGACAGCTTGATGAGCTTTTTGGACCTCAAACATACAATTAGTCTCACTCAAATGACAGCGTCATGCTCCTGCAGAAACACATGAAGCACTGCAAAAAAAAAAGTCCTCCAACGAACCCAGAGAACTTTGCTGTCTGAACTATAAGATCACACACTCTAAATGTTCTTTTTATGTGGTTACTTCTATATTCACTATCTTAAACTACAGTAAAATACGCTTTCTGAGCGGATGGTAGCTTTTCTAAATGAAATAGTGACCCCTGAAGATGTCAAAGCAAGGAAAGAAAAATGAAACCCGATGGAAACCAAAAACAAAGACAGATGGAATCCCAGGGCTTCAAAAAGCCCCGTTAAGGAATTTCTGTTGACAGAAGCTAAAACAAATCAGATAATCTTGGAAACACACACTTGATTGAATTCAACACAATGATGTCATAAAGTGGAAGAAAGCTTGTTTTCCACTTTGTACCTTGTGTATTTTTTCAGGTAGAGCAAAATTAGTTAAAGCATGCACGCACGGGCACAAGCACGCGCATAGACAAGCCATCTTGTGAGTACATGTTCCCTCTGAAAAGTATCCTCATGATGTGTTCATGGACCATCGTCGATGTTGCTGTTTTAACTCTTCTAACAGTGATCCATCAAGTTTGTCATCAAAAAACCAGTTTAGATGTGGTTTTTACAGACACCATGAAATGTGCTTATGTAAGACACACACACACACACACACACACAGAGAGACACACACACTTTCTAGACTGTAAATGTGGTAAAACCCTGGCTGACAGACATGGAACACTCAAATGTCAGCAGGATGAACCCCACCATGAGAGGACTTTCCCAGACTGTGCGTCTGGCTGTTTTATTTGTGTTAGATGTTAGTCAAAATGGCAAAAAGCTTCTTAGTAGCTTCTTGCTGCTTCTCAGCGCTGTATTCATATGATCAAATATCATAAAAATGATCATTAAGACATCCAACTAAAAAGAAACTCAAGTGCCCTGACACGTTGTGTCTTTAAGGTCACAATGTGTGTGTAAACCACCCTTTTCAAGCATCTCTCATGAAGTCAGAACACAGAAAAACAAACCAAATGAGATAATTGAGCTGAAGATCTAAATATTCACAGAAATAACTCGCAGAGTTCTGAGGAGTGGCAAAAAGAATGAAGAATTAGAATAAGTGAAGATTTACAGTGAGTAATTCAGATGGATGTAGCTGCATCTTCAGTGTATCAGTGTGTGTGTGTGTGTGTGTGTGTGTGTGTGTGTGTGTGTGTGTGTGTGTGTGTGTGTGTGTGTGTGTGTGTGTGTGTGTGTGTGTGTGTGTGTGTGTGTGTTGGACCTGGGAAAAAAATGCGCCTTATGATCGTAACAAAAGGAAACAAAACAGAAGAGAGCATAAAAGATAGAAAGAGGAAGTCTCATACACTGTAAATACTCGAAGGAAAATAATCCATGAAACATCAAACACCCTATCAGCATCTGGGAGATTACTAACTTCAACTTCAAAATAAGAACTTCAACTTAAAAATAAGATCCATGAATAAAGAAAATGGGGCCTGAATTTTCTCAGTCAGGTAACAACAAGTGAGGTTGTGTTTACTGAATGAAATGACGTGATGGTGCAACGCTCCTCGTTTGGATGGTTCCTGGCAGATTTCTGCATCTTCTATCAACAACGTCTGGAGACGTCTCGGCTGTCGAGGCAGGAAATGAAACATTGTGAAACGCACAAACCCACCAACGTAAAATATAAGGGCCAAGTGGAAAACAAACAGCGAGTTCAGCCAAAATAAAAAAAAGCAACACCTAATCAAAAAACAGCCCTGAAATAAACCAATTAAATGGAAATTGTTGTGGCATAAACTGCTTTCCTGAATGTGAAGAGCAAGTGTAAAAGAGAGAAGAAGCAACAGGCTGAGGTCAAAACAACTGCTGTTTTCGTTTTAACATTAAACACTAACTGGTGTGAATTTTGTTGCAGTCTGCAGGAACCAATCTCTCTCTCACACACACACACACACACAGAGTCAGTCACCATTTTCCAGCATGACTGGGCAGCCGCTGACTTCCTGTATCTGGTGTGTTTACAGTCTCACTTCCTGGAAATCTCAGCAAGTTTCCATGGAATGACACTGTTGTCATTGTCGGTGTTGTATGCTGTACACGTGCACAAACACACACACACACACACACACACACACACACACACACACACACACACACACACACACACACACACACACACACACACACACACACACACACATACACACACACACACAAACAAATGTGATTCTAAAAATGTATTTAGCCGGACGCTCTTTTCCAGATCAGATTACCTGATTCAGGTTTGCTTCCTGGAGGCGTTCACCCTGCAGGATGACAGGGAAACTAACCTTCTGTGTGCTAAAATAAAACATATTTAACATTAACAAAATTAAACATGTTAAACATGTTTATTAGCATCATGTGTGGGCATTGGTAAGCATGGCAAAATAAGATTTTCACCCATTTTTTACTGGGGGGTAGACTGATTCAGCAGTCACCAGAGACAGGATCTAAGGCCGACCTGCCCTGACAATATCCGACAGATGTTCACCATCATCCATCCGCCTTTGTTGTGGTTCACAACAGCGCTGTCCTCCAATTTACTTCAGCTAGAAAATTAAAAAAAAAGACGTCATCGGTAGTTTCCTGTGAAAAGCATCAGGTTCGGTTGTGGATGAGCGGAGGTCGAACAAAACAAACCGAAACCAGCAATGAAGTCTAAATTGGATCGAGATGACCAAAACTAAACTTTGCCAAGAACAGAACAAGTCTTGGCTGTGCCAGGCAGGCAGCAGTGAGGGAGGTTTCTGGTCAGTATCAACCACAGCATCAACCATCTAGCTTTGGTCCATAAGTTTACTGATGAAGGTTCTTGTTGACGTCCTAAATTATTTTAGCTGTTATTTTAAAACAACTACACTGCTTGTCTGAGACTTAAATATTCAAGCACAGTTTCCAGATTAAACAGCCCGTACGGAGGAGATGTTGTTCTTTCATTTCTTTTCTGAATAGACTTACATGTACGGGTCTAATTTTTATTTCTCATTGCCTATATGAACACGAATCTTTAGTTTCCAGATCGGAGTTTTAAGTTCCACTTTGAAACTGCATCAGGCCATCTATCAGGGCTTCTGTTTCGGCGAAAGCTGGGTACTGAGACAAGGCCGGGGAAGATTTCTGTAGTCACCGTAACCAGCGCACATGGAAGCAGGCTTTCAGATATTTCATTTTGTCCTTTTTGATGCTTTTTGATGTACATCATCATCACACCCTGACCGCATAAGGTGTAGCAGCTTGCCACATGGACAATGACAGTAACACACTTGTTATAGTCACACACGGAATGAAGCGATCCAGCAGATCGAGATTTAAACAAGAGACATGCACGATGTATTACGTGCACCATAACATTTCGACTCATCCATGAAACCTGTAACGGTGGACTCTTCATTCTGATGAATGTGGCGACCACGTTCTCTTTTCACACAGACCAACACAGGTGCCCAGTGACTGAAAAGTACCCACCACCACCCGCTGAGCCTCTTTCATGAGTGGAGGGTGACTGTTTTGTGTACATGGCCGATAATGTCGCAGATCTGCTGCGTGCACAATCATCATCTACAGCATTGGTGTTTGTTTACGAGCGGCTTAGATTTCCGAAAGAAGATGAACTCTGGTCCAACTTTAGACACATGAAGTGTTTTGACCGTTCCTTCATGTGTGTTGGCCATTTTCAAAATGTCTAAAGTTATTACAGCATGTAAACTGTGAAGAGTGAAATTTCTTTGAATTAAGCAACCTTTTCCAGCTTCATATTTTACTTCATTTCCAGTCATTTTGTTGAAGCAGTGCTTTGACTTTTTTGTGCTTCAATAACAGTCATTTAAACATAAAGTTAGAAGCCACATTTTCCTCATGTGGGGGAGAAAATCCTCAGTGACAGAGCATTACTGATGCTTGATTTAAAAAAAAAAAATGGAGTCAAGCAAAACGTGCGGTTGGGGTTTATAATTAACATTTAAATCAGATCTTACCTTGTTTTCACAGCACAGGGAGAAGCAGCAGAGCAGAGTAAGAATTACAGGTTTCAAATCTATGTTCATCTCACCTTCCCCATTAGGATTTTGGGGCTTTCCAAACAATTTCTTTAGACTTTTCTCTTCTAATAATGCAGTAAGAGACAATCGTGCATAAGTGTGGGATGGTGGATGAGATACAAAGAAGCACACCACAGTGTAAGGCTCCATACTCCAGTTAACCGCTCATGTGTTAGACACAGAAACATGAAACATAATGTGTTAAACACAGAAAAATGACAGGCAGGGCCTGTTTGTTTTGGCCTCCAGCTCAGACCAAATCATTACGTCGTTCATAGGTGCTGAATATAGTTTAGGTGGAGCTGGGTTTGGGTTCATTTAAACCATATGTCTGCGCTCTACGGAAATAGGACCATTATGACACCTATTCTATATTCAGTGTCACATTTGCTTTGGCAATACTTTTATATTTATTATTAAAGTTTAATATTCAGAGTGTTATGTGGCTTGACTAGCAGTATGCTATTTATTTGGTTGGGGAGGGGGCTAGTCGTGTAATTTGTTCAGTCCACAGCCATTTTTTTTTTTTTTTTTTAAATGTTAAGATCATCAAACCTGTTTTCTGACAGGTTTGCATACTCCTGAATCAGCACTTTGTCCCATTCTGAGGTCCACCACTGCCGAGCCCCCTTCTTGCCAACATGCGCGAGAATCCTGAGGGAACTTCAAAGCTGCAGCCATGCAGGGGGACCTTTCCATAAGAGCTGTGTGCAAAGAACACAAGTGGCTACATAAGTACCCACACTGACAACACAGTACCCACCTCACAAATCAGCTGCAGGTCTGCACCATCGCATTTCCATGAAGTGCAAATCCTAAAAATACAAGCTGAGGAAAACAATCAGAGGGGGAAAAAAAGAAGTAGTAACAGACACCGGAGGGATACTGCTCCACCGATGACAGATGCCTCTGGGGGAATCAATAGCGCCTTCAACCTGTCCCTAATGCAGGCCACAGTTCCTGGGCATTCATATCTGGGACGATATCACCTGGATGAAACATCAGCAGGGCCCAGCTGGTCAGGGAGGCTCATCAGTGGCTGTATTTCCTGAAGAAAGGGAAGTTTGGGACGCCTCAGATAACACAGCTCCTGACCGGTTGCATCACGGTGGAACCCGACTGCTACACCAATGCCTACAGAGAGTGGTGAGCAGCAGACTGTCCCAGTACCGGGCCTGCAGCATAATCAGAGACCCCTTCCACCCCCAGCACACACTCTTCTCGTCTGCGGCCCTAGGGCAAGGAGTACGGGAACATGAGGAGCAGGACCTCCAGGCTGGAGGATAGATTTTATCCGTAAACCATAAAAATCGTCAAAAGATGTGGTGGTTGATCCCTGCCACCGGGTCTGAGAGGACACAAGGTTGATCTTGCGCCACGGTTACCAAAACGACGCTTCGGGAACATTTGGAACAATACTTGGAATTTGTATCCAGTTATAGTGCTCAGATGAGCAGGAAAGCTGCTGCTGGGATGTCGGGCGGAACCCTCTGGTTCACAGTGACACTCCTGTGTAAAATAATACGAGAGCCGGAAAGCACAGTGTCTGGGTGTCGTGCCAAGAAGACATCAATGACATTTGGCTCATGCATGAAAGTGTGTTTATGCTCCATGTTTGTCCTCTTGGGCGTTGGTCAGTGTTTTGTGGTATTTTTGCTTACCATTAATGTTTCACAAGCAGCATAGTAAACGCAGCCCTGAACTGAAGCCGCGGAATGATGCTGTTTATTAGGAACACACTGTGTTGTCCATGTAAAAAAAAAAAAAAAAATCAACTGTAGTTTTTTAATTGTTTCTATTCAATTCATCAAATGCATTAGCTAAATGACTATTTTAAAATGTGTACGTTCACTTGCCACTCTAAATGTTTTTAATCATGCCTGACAGAAAGCCAAGCTGATAGCTTCATGTGTAGGTGGTGCTATGTTTGTGTGAGGGTGTGGGTGCAGAACTAATGCGTAAGATATTTCAGTCTGAAGATGGACGGCTGCGGTCGTGTTGTGGTGACGCTCTGTGATTGGGCCAGACTGCTTCTCATTGGAAATTAAAAAAAAAAAAAGAAGAAGAAGAAAAGAAGAAAGAGAAAGAGCAGAAAAACACAGGAGGGAAAAGTTAATGAAGACAGACGATGAAAATAGAGGCACTGAATAAAATGGTTTTAGTCCACATGTGCAAGACTGAAATCAAAGTATTGGGGAAGGTGAAAGAAGTGACAAAGAAAATCCAGAGGACAAAAACAAGATCAGATGAAATGAGATGAAAGAGCAATAACACAGCTTTGCTCATGCATTACTAATCACCAAACAATAGAAATATAGAATGACATTCATGCACATTAAATCACTCCCTGGTCTCATTGTTCCTTATTTGGTGTTGATAAAACCTGAAGACTTTCTTTGCTGACTGCATGCTGCCTCTGAAATTCATCAAGAATGCTTTAGCTCATAAAACTCCAATATTTGTATAAAGGATTGTGTTTCTGGCCTTCCACATGACCAAAATTACACTATGTTGCTCCTTAACCAACTTAGTCAGCCCCAAAGTTTCCTATGTTTGGCCAGAGGAATGTCAGTCCTCTTTTAAAGCCAAGGCTCGACCGTGTTGCTGGCTGCGCCACATTACGTGCGCTGTTCAAGCTGGATGTGGACGCAGCTTTGGCAATATTTTCAGCTCGACAACATTTTAAAATGCACATTTGATCAAACTTGGTTTCTCGAACCACAGTCTCCCAAGATGGCAGCCAAGGCAACTCAACTTTGTGAGGTCTGAGCTGTCATTGTCATACATTTTATGTAAAATTGAGCTTGGATGGAGGAGTTTTTTCTGCACTTTCCTATTTTGAGCTTTTAGAAGCTTATTACTTGGGAAATCTAGCATGAGTTTCTCCCTTGGGATCGTTTGTTTGAGGGCCTGATGTGTTTTTGCTTTGAAGGCAGCTCCTGCTGCCCCAAGGCTGACTTCTGGGCCCAGTTCTGTTTGTCATTCATGCGAATGCCTCAGATAGAAGTGTACCTAATGCCAACCTTTATTTTCATGGTTATGACACAGTCATATATTGAAATGGCTCCATCCTTGTATTTCAGTCGTTTTGTGTGAATTGGTACTGTTTGTTTTTTATTGTTCCAACTGCTCATTATGGTTCTGTGTAACCTATCGGCAACGTGAACACGTTTTCTAGATGGAGTTCACCCATTCGGTGAACTATCATCTGCTTTGTGATGCAACTTCCCAAATTTAGATCCAAACTAGCGAAGAGGGGTGATATTCATCACTTATTTGTTTACAGCCAGTCACTTCCAGATTGATTTAAAAAATGGATTTAAAGTCCAAGTGTTGACAAAAGTTAAATCTACTACAGTGAAAACATGCAGCACAAGTGAGCAATGACCGCGGGAGACCCCCCTAGCAGCAGCAGGGATGACCACCATTCCACCATCACCATCATTAAGCAAATTAAGCTGATCTTCACAGGCTCAGGACTGGCCCTCAAAACCCCATTTGTCAATTAATTGTGAGATGACGATAAAAGTATCTTTTTGTTTGTGATGTTGACGCACGCATGTGTGTGTGTGTGTGATTGGACAGCTAGTGACATCACAGCTTTTAAACCCCGGCCAGAAGGATCTTTGCGTCACTCTTCCTCTTCCCAACAAGCAACCAGCTGGAAAAGACTGTCTATAGCCTGGAAAGACTGTCTATTGGTTTACAAGAAGGCCCTCCGTAAGGCTAGAACA
>BJFM01007282.1:0-17040 GCA_016586285.1 Arothron firmamentum
AATTTTGGCGACCTCCGACTGGCGAAGCCGGGTGTCGTTGGCTCCAACGTGAATCATAACTTTACCAAATTTACGTTTACCTCTCGCCAGCAGCCGTAAGTTTGCTTCTACGTCGCCCGCTCTGGCCCTCGGAATGCACTGAACTATGGTCGCTGGGGTCGGCTTCACGTAGCGCAAAACAGAGTCGCCAGTTACCAGGGTCGGTTTCTCAGCGGGTGTGTCGCCGAGCGGGGAAAAGCGGTTAGCCATGGGAAGCGGTTGGTGGTGCACCGTGGGCCTTTGCTTCGGGCTATGCTTCCTGCGAACCATCACCCAGCCGCCCTGGCTAGCCGGCTGCTCGGCTGCTGCCGTGGGACCGCTAGCTGAAGCTACGCTAGGTGGCTCCGCAGCAGCTAGCTTCTCCTGGCTACCTGACGCAACTCTAGCTAACTCCAAGCTACGGAACCGCGACTCAAGCTCATTAAGTCTCGCCTCCATAGCCGTAAATAAGCCACACTTTCTGCACCTATTCCCTTCACTAAGGGAGGCAGAGGAGTAACTGAACATTTCACACGCTGAACAAAGACACCGGGTGAAACAGATGGTGAGGCCATGCTAGCTATAATAATCGGCGAAGCCATGTTTGTGTTTGTTTAATGTGGTTTATTTCTCACTATTGTTATCAGGTCGCTAGAATGTCCCAAGGGTTCAAATTTTAAGTAAAGTACAGAAAAAAGGAATCCTATAAGAGAAATCAACATTGGCTGGTATAAATGCCAGCATTTTTCTATGCTTTCTCTTTGCGTTTTCTCTTCTCTCACTATGTCAGTTGTGTTTACAACATCTGTTAATAGATTTTACATTCTTCATACATTCAGAAGCATTTTTAGCTCTTTAAGGTAGATCATGCAGGTGAATGCTATACAGTATGTCTAACATCTACTTCTGTGTTTTTTGATTTCCCTTATAGAGCACAACATCCACAATACAAGTTGTGTGATATTTTTATTTTTATTTTAGCCTTTATTTTAAATCGTATTTCAAAGGGGGAATTATGACAGTCTACAGATGCAAAAACTGGATAACCTTGGAATCATACTGTAGATTAATCTATAGCCTAGGCATCATTATCTTGCAACCAGCCACAAAAACAGCTGGTTCTTCACATCCAAGTAGCTTTGGTTGGGTGACATTTGTATATCTTTGAACATGCAGGATCACGTTCTCAATTTTCAAGCAATCTCAGACGCAACAGGGAGGTTGCAGTGCTTTGGCTTCCCGGCTGGCTTTAAAGTCTGAGCCCAAAGCTCTCTGGAAACAAAAACAAAAAAAAACACCTAGGGCTATGTCAGCAATAGCCTCTCACCCCACAGGGAAAACCAGCCTGTCCACCAATGCCCTGGAGCACCGCTGCACTGAAATATTTTAAATATATGTCTCATATCCCCAATGTCATGAATGGATATGAAGGTGGATTCCCTGTGAGAGTGGGACTGATGGACAACTGGAGGTGTTGCAGATGTCTGGAGAACTGGACATTTCATATGTAGCGCTTGGCTTCACTGTTATACGGTGGGAGACGAGGAAAGACTGGCTTGCTTATGGTGTCTTAAAATGTTGGCAGCGGACAGCATGAAGTCAAATAAATTAAGGTGTCATTTAAATACATTGCACCAAAATCACGCTGATAAGCTGCTTGAGTTTTTTTCAGCGAAAACGTGCCGAATATTGCCAGCAATCGTCCCGCATTGTGAATGCTACTTCAGTAAACCAGCACTGTTAGCACCATATACAGTAAGGCAGCATACCAAATTACTCAGTGCAAAAAAAAAAAAAACAGCACAAATTATTTTGTTCATTTTTGTTTAGTAGTTTAAAGTGTTTTTGCACTTCTGAGTTAATGTTGCTGATCAATTTGAATAATTATTAGAAAAAAATATTATTTATTGATTTACCATTAAAAATGTTATCAGTATCAAATGGTAGTCAATCAAAAAATTTCTAGTTTAATGAGGATTTTTTTTTATTATTATTTCATTAAAATACTTTAAATCTTTTCTGTTACAGACTAAAAACAATGTTAATAAACTTGTTCTTTGGTGTAAGTTGATCTATATGTCTTTCATTTTTGTAATGTTATGAAGAGGTGTACTTTTAACAATTTTAGAGAGAAATAATGCTTTTTATAGTTGCGGGGTGGGGGGGCAAATGTTTTCTTCTTCCTAGAGGGGCCTAACAGAAAATAATTGGGAAGCACTGACCTAAAGCAATAAAAAGTTGTGAATGCGATCTGATGAATCGCACAGTAGGTCATGTAAAGTTGGGATAAGCCACTTGATTATGTTCAGCAACTTCAACCTATTCAACTCAAACATATTTATCTCGCCTCTTTTTGTAGATGTTGAAGTGATTTTTTTTGCTTTTATCAGATGTGTGACATATTCACATCACACACACACACACACACACACACACACACACACACACAAACCAACACACGCAGCAGCAGCAGCATCTTGTGGAGTTCCCTTTCTAGTGTTTATAGTTTTATAATACTTTACTTATTTGTCTACTTCTTTGCAGTTTTTATTGGAAAACATATTTTATTGCTTATCCCCGTTAAGAGGCGTCCAGGGGTCACCAGTACCCATAAGTGTGAATGCGTCTGAAACAGACTTTTCATTTCCCTGTTGTGAGTGATGTTGTGTGCGGCTGATAGAGCCCCACACAACCACCAGTGCGGCAGACTTTCCTGGACGCCAAACGCTCAAAGGTGTGTAGGATACAGCGTGTATGTAACACTGTCTGTAAATGTGTTACAGCATTGGCTGGTAGCTAGCAGGCATTTTGCTTGGGCCTCGGGATTTGCTGCTGAATGCTCCAATATACAAGAACTCATGTTAAATGTCAACCGTCTAGATGTTTTAAAGGTAAACATGTGGTTAAAGTACAGTTAGCATCTTCTTGCCCTCTTCTTTGATACCATTTGTCACTGCATTGTTATTAGCATCTGCTGTCGTGAGTGTTTACCACTAATTATTCGGCTACTAATCATGTTACAAAAGCACTATTGCAGAAGAGAACATGATTTATCTGCCAGAGTTCATGTGGAATTTGTATTCACACCCATAGATATAAAAGAACAAGAGAACAAAATATCGTTTGATGTTAAACATCTTAATCTCCAGCCACCTTTCTCTAGCCTGGTCATTGTCACAACTCTCACCTACCATTGCATACATTGTGGGCGGCTCAGTTAAATCCATTAATGTGAAGAGACAGCAATCAAACGCTGGAACATTCATCTCAATGGAAGCGGAATAGTTTTGTATCAGGGACAAGCATGAAATGATCAGTCAACATTATCTTGGCAAAGCAATGTTGACTGATTATTATTAAACTTGTCAGTCTATTTGTTCTACTGATGTTCTGGTAATTAGCTGACTTAAAGGTTCTCCTTCAGATAGATATCTCACTGACAGCAACACCGTTAAGCGCGAGTCCCCGTTTATTGGGAAATAGTGTGCTTGTACGGAGCCGCTATCAGTGAGCTCTCCGACAGCGGCTTCTGTGTATTGCTCCACTTTAATTTTCTTCCATATCAGACAGCATTAGTCAATAAAAATGTTCCCTCTCCCCGCCAATTCTCCAAGGCCTTTTTTTTTTATGACAGGATTAAATTGTCCAAGCAAAAATTAGGAGAAAGTAATTTCCCTTGTGCGCATCTCTTTAACTTTGTTGCTATGTGACAACCCCACATGAGCTGATTCACTTCTTTTGCACTATTTTCCCCCCTCTAACCAGAGTAAGTTGCAAAAAATGTCACTTTCTATTCCAGAGAGATAAATCTCATTTTGTCCTACCAGCTGCAGCATCCTATCTGCTCCGGCCTTACGAAATATAATAGATGTTACGCGATGTTAAAAGTATTCTCGGTTCTTGTGCCAGCCGGCGCTAATGCACTCGAAATTACACAGACATCTCATTTGAATGTCTGACGGTTTCAGTCCAGTCTGGTAAATAATTATTCATGTCAGAGGCCGGCGCTCATAACTCAGTTTATGTTTTCTTATTTACAAAATTCGAGCCACACAAATCTACAAGCTGTCCAGTATTTTCCCCTAGTAATAAGCCGCGCGCACGCGCGCACACGCGCGCGCACACACACACACACACACGCACACACACACACACACACACAGATTCCTGAAGGATGGAACAGTTGTTCAGTTGAGCCAAAAGGAGTAAAGCCAACAAATAAATGTCTCTGAGTACTCAGGAGTTGTTGAAATAGCAGGACATTTTCATTAATACAACGCTTTGATACACTTTGCTCTGTCATTAGGAGACTTCAATTTGCCCTTGTGTTTTTCTGTATTTCACTGTTCTGTAATGTAACCAAACTACTCCATCTCATCTGTTCAACAGGGCCCTGGGGCTGCTAGAGTCCATCCTAGACGCCTCTGGGCATCCAGGCTACACCCTGGATGAGTAGCCAGTTCGCAAAAAGACTCATTTTAAATTTAAAAAAATAAAATAATAATAAAACACCGTCCAGATGTGCATGTTGCTGATTGTATTTTTTCTTAGATTAGTCAGCTTGTGTTTGCTCATATTACATGATTACTGCGAATTTGACTCCGAAAAAAAAAAAAAAAAAAAAACGAGAAAATGGAAAACTGGAACATAAAGCATGTATTATATGCATCAATGACACCTTCTACGCAATGTGCAATTCAATATCTAAATTTGATAGAGCATGAAGGATTTTTTCACGTTTTCTTTTGGGGGGGGGGTTTCCTCTTTGCGTTTCTGGCTTTACATTTGTGCACAAAATAGCTTCTGATGCTCGAATGCATCTCTAGTGCCAGCCGAAGTGAGGCTGCCTTATGTCTGGATGTCATTCATCACGCTGTAAACCAGTGCCGTCAGACGGTCAACCGTACCCAAGTTCACATTAATCATTTGTTTTGTTCAGTTCTGCATTAAATAAGAAACATTCATCTGTTTGCCAGAGCCAGACGTGACGTCTACGAGTTTTCTGGTCTGTTCAGCATCGGGCCGAGTGTAAATTTTTAGGAATAGATTTTAAACTTGAATATTTTCCTAATCTACTGTGACGTTTGGTTTTGGCTCAGGTGCAGCTCCTTTTAAGCAAAACCATCATCAGAAATGGTTAATTAAGGCCTTTGTGCGTGTGAACAGAGCCTATTTCAACTGAAGTACAAGAACTGCCAATCATTTAAAGGACACAATATTTCAAACTTTTTACTTTTTTTTAAAAACCAAATCAGTTCTTTAATCAAAAAATAAAACACTCTTCTCCTGTTAGATCTAAGAGGTAATTAACACACCTTAAACAACAGGGGCTCATGCTGTTGCATTCCTTTCAGCCATCTCTAGGGTAGCTTTACTGTACAGTCACTCCAACCCTCGCTCAAAGTCAAGTCTTTGTTCAAGTATCTCTTCAAGATGTCTTCTAAATTTCGATGAAGACATGAGCAGATGTGTTCTCCGCCACAACCCGGTCGCTGGCTGCCTTCGCTAACAGTGAGCATAACGGTAACACAGACATTTGCACACTTATGAAGTCTCTGAAGCGTGGCATATGCGTGATGGAAGTGTTTCATTTGCATCTGACTGATAAAGAAAAATAAAGACACTGTGGTGGAGCGAGCCATCACCCGGCTCTATCTTTTTTAGCATGGATGTCTGTATTCCACCAGACTGATGAGTTTGCCAGAGTGCTCTAACTCCAGCTTTTGGTGAGATCATTCATCCGCTGCCATGATTGCAATGAACTGGGGGAAATCCTGCAAGGACATGCATGGCACCCAGCTTTCATCAAGAGCCAGGTAGAGGGAGCCGAATGCGACCCATTTACATATGGATGTTGCTCTTTAATGAAGAGTTGACCATGGTGAGCGCGAATCATAAACACGTTTCCTTGCCACCAGGCAGCTCAACAGTGAACTTTGAGCGATAGCCTCATTTTGACAATGGCTATTGGTTCCTATCACGCCGTGCAAGATTTCAACATACTTGTTTTTCATTCCAAGGTCCCGATCTAAGCAGAGCAGCAGTAAAACTGTACATTTTTATTACTTATCTTTTACATTTATCACAGCAAGTTCAATTATCTCACTCAGATGATTTCATTGACAGAGAGCAAGGTTTTGAGACACTGCTCCAAAGGCGATAATGTGTGTGTGTGTGTGTGTGTGTGTGTGTGTGTGTGTGTGTGTGTGTGTGTGTGTGTGTGTGTGTGTGTGTGTGTGTGTGTGTGTGTGTGTGTGTGTTGGTGATCTAGCAATGTAAACTTATTGGAATAGATTCACAAGTAGTTGAATTAAATGCAACTACTTAAATAAGAGGGTGGATGAGATGTTATTTGGGGCAACACAAATGGGCATTTGCTGTGATTTTAAAATATTTCATCGAAAACTAATGACGTGATTAAAATTGTCAATGTGTTTATTGATGTATCCAAAATGTAAAAAAATGCAAATTTACAAACCTGAAGTTAAGATAATCTCTGATATTCCCCTCAGCCTAAGAATGAGTCATTGTCCTGCCATTCTGTTTTAGTTCATATTTTTGCCGAAAACCATGTCTCCGTCGTTCCCAACTTCCCACCCTGCTGTTGCCCCAGTAGTGTCTCCGACTCTCAGACCACAAGTAGGTGGTCTGAACACCAATGAGATGGCGATAGTGGGAGGACTGGAGCCCCCGAGTTAACCAAGTACCATTGGTTACGTAACCTCAGAAGACGTGAAAATGCAACTATGTTTATGCCCGGTGGCGTGCTGTGATATTTCTGAAACTAGATGATCTGAAATTGTGACATAATAGCGCTCATGAAGTTATCTGTCAGCTAGTTAATAACACGATTATCCCTGAGATGTCTGCCTTGCGTAAAAATTCAATTCAATGCAACTTTATTGATATTGTTTCTGTTGCAGTCATAATTGTCTGTAAGTGCTTTACAGAAACCCAAACCTGACCCAGGAACAAGTAAGAGTGGTAGGGAAAAACTCCCATTTAACAGTTGGAAACCTTGAGCAGGACCAGACTCATATGGCGGGTTCATTCTGCTGGTTCTGTGCCTTTTGGTGGTAACACAAAATGGTAGCATTCATGTCAAAAGAGATTGATGCCCTGTGAACTGAGCAAAGCTGCAGCATCAGGAAACTAATGTTGGGCAGGATGATTATTGGTTTTATAGAGAGATATGATCCCTGTCCTAGTTTCCCCAGAAGAATTCATTAAAATGTCAGTGGGGCTTGTGATTTGAATCGCAGTCAAGCATGAATCCTAACCCGAACCCAGACAAAGAAATAAAAGGAAGTAATTTGTTGCCGTTCATATGAATAAAATGAAAAAAAAATTAAAAAAGTCCTAAAAATTGTAAACTTGTGTTGTTTTCATGAGAAAGGATTGGACATGGGAACGCTGACATCTAGGCGAATACGAAGGACCAAGCCTTAAAAACAAAGGGCCCCTTTTTTTCTAATTTATCAGTTTTATTCATTTTGAAAGCCGAGGACCATTTCTGACGTGTTTAAATAAAGCACTGAAGTGTGCTGATGTATCTGGGGATGCTAGACAAGATCTCACATGAGTTTTTATGGATAGCAGATCATCGGGGACATTTAAAGACTGCACAGAAATGAAGGCAGGAAATGTTGTTGTCATTAATATCTCAATAATGTTTCATAAGTTTCATATATGACGATAAAGCCAAGTCATTCTTTCTCCCCGCTCCATCCATTTTGGAAAACCCATTTGAAAAACAGACTAATATAGAAATGATATAATATTATATTTCCTACCACATATCCCTGCTAGCCACTAGAATTTCAATTAATAACCACAATAAAAATGATATTGCTATTGTATAAAATGTCACAAGGTCATGGTCAATCCAGCAAGCACTGAAGGAGTTGACTAATTTAACTGAAGCGATGTATTAATCTAATAAGGGAAAACAATTTCAGCAATTCATTGAGTTAATGCAACTAAAATAAACAAATAACTCGGGCCCATCATTTTGATCACAATATTATTACAAACTTGGGGTAAGTAACTATAAATAATTAATGGCATTCCATTACTGTAGCTTTGGAAACATTTTGGGGTTTCTCTTGAAAGAACCAACAATCAATCACTTGCAGGATCAATCAAAGTGTGCAATAATGGAGATGGGATAAGAGAGTCGCCGGTTACTGAAAACCACTTTGAAATCCACAGTCAAGGGTCAGTTTCTGCTAAGTGACATATCGGGTGAGCGCGACAGTCCACACAGACAGGTTGTGGTTACTGGAGGATCTCTGCTGCTGCCCGCTGTTACCACAGGAGCCAGAACATTAGAAGAGTAACGGCTGACATCTCGCTTGCTCGCAGCATGGTTCTGGCAGCTTAATGGACCCCAGGTCATTGATACTAAATGCAATAATTGACCTGATCTAAAGAGGGCAACAGAAAACAATCGCCTAGTTGTTGTAGCTTCTCCTTTAAGACAGGTTCACACTACATGACTTTCCGAGACGGCAAGCCTCTCCGTCAGGAGACGTGACCGACTGTGCTGCCAGCTTCCAAACAAGGACTGACGCATAAAGTACGTGGCCGCAGCGGGTGAGCCTTCATTTGCAAACATGGATGCGGAGCAGAACACAGCACAGCAGGCCGCTAGATGCGCTACTATGTAGTGTGAAAATGAAAAGAAAGAAGAAAAGGGTATGGGTCAAGGAATGGATGAGCACATACAGACAGTACGGACTATCGCTTCTGCAGAGAGAGTTTGTGGCAACGCCCAAGTCTGCTCTCACTGGCTGTAGCTCTTTCTACGTCACTACGACCTGACTGGTTTGATATCCAATTTTGCTTCTGCGACTCCCACCGGGGCATTGGCAAGGTTGTACTCGAGTCTTTGAGGTACTTAAGCTCAATCGCCAAGTGGACTTGTGACTCACCCCAATTTCAGTGAGGACGAGTTGCAGCATCTCAGACTCCTAAAATCGTGTAGTGTGAACATGGCTTTATATGCAAAACCTGATTGATTTCGTAACATTGTTTCCCCAAACATTCAGCCCAAAAATCCGACTGTAACACTGGAATCTGACGCTCAGCTTTGATTCGCCGCGTCTCTCCGATTCTCATTCTCACCACTGTCGGCTCTTGTGCCGGAGCTGAGATGTCGCTGTTCGCTGCTTTGCCACGCTCCGCAGCCCCTGATGCTGATTGCAGTGGCCTGCAGGGCTGCATTAGTATGACACGAGCGGCCCTCAGGTTTGCAAACATGTCCCTGTGCTAAGGTGTGTTTATTTGTTGTCATGTGTTGTCAGTGCAGAGTCACGCTTGGCCCCAGCTGCCATCTTCCAATCTCCTCACCCAACAGTAGCCATATGATCTTATTCTATAATAATTTGATGCATAGGTGGCACCATTCATATCATTCTACTGCTGAATTTAAAAAAAAAAAATGTGTTGCATCTTATTTCATTGTGTGCCTAATATGCACCCAAACCTCTAACTTAGACAAGACCTTTACTGTCCTTGGTTCACAAGACTTCTCCAGTAACAAATGACACCAAAAATTTCTTTTGTATCAGCTTAAATACATTTCAACTGAAGTACAAGAACTGCCTATAAGAACTACTAATATATATATAATGAAAACAGCATTTCTAAAGATGCATCACAGTGTTGTGCAGAGATAGAGAAGGGCTGCTGAATTTCATGTGCTTGTCCTGGTCAGTGCACAAAAAAAATCTACAGTAATCATTAAAGAAGCTGAGGAGAAGTTGAGACATCATGACCAATAGATGTCCGGATTGCGTTATTTTGTCTTTACAAACAGACGGGATGGGGGAGAATAGCATTTTAATGTCTAAATCTTGGTCAGTCACATAAAAAAATACACCAAGGCCTATGCCATATGAGACCAACACTCTGATGGGTGGGCAGACATGCATAAGGTTCTCCTTCCATCACAGCACAGAAAAGACAGCAGTGTCAGGCCGAAGTTACGGCAATTATATTTGTGCTGTTATGTCTGTCTTTGCGCCAGGGATGCAGTGGCGCCCACAATCAGCGTTTCTGGCTCCCTGGGCAGTTTTTATTGTATCGATATCCCGCACCCTTCACACTCCACATGCTATGCTATCTCGCTCTCTTTCATGTGCTTTGTGACAATGCATGTACGCAAACAGTGTGCACAACAGCCAGGAATACTAAAGAAAGAATGGAACATAAAGATAGATCCCTCTCTACCTGAAACCCATCCATCGATCAAGGGCTTTTACACCATATGCCCAGTAGGCAAATAAGGAACTATTAAATATATTTATGCCTTGTAAAAATATATTTAAAAAGGAAGTAAAATATGTAGTTATACCAAAGTCATATATGCCAAAGACATATTTAGTCAATCTGCTGTATATATCTGAGTATACTGTGCAGCTCAGAGACTCATATATGTCCAGATAAGTCTGTTTTCCTGCAACTGTTTTGGCTTCAGCAGATTTGTCTTCTGAAATCCTCTCTGACAAAAAGGGAAGTACTTCACACTGTAGTGAAAATGGATAATGTCAGGCGTTTATTTGGAGGGAGGTTGGGATTAGAAAATGTCTTCACTAAAATGTGTGGCAGCACATGGGCTGCAGACTCCAGTCTGCTGGCTTTTATATTACTTGGGCACATTTTTTAAATCAAAACTGCATTTCTTAGTAAAAAAAAATATGTTGCTCACATTTAGAACTTTATTAGAGACTTTCTTTCTCTGTTTTTCAGAAAGTGTGTATTTTTTGGGGGTTCAAGGAGGTTATATGCTAACTTATGTTCATTTTAAATTCTATTTTCACCTTGAGAAAAGGAAAAGGAAGGATGCTGCAAAAGAATAAAATAAATTCAACTCCTATTTCAGACACGAAATCATTTATTTTACATAGGACTATTTATTCCTAAATATAACACAATGAAAAAATGTTTATCCTAAAATGTAAGCCATCGTTAATTGATTATAGAGCCCTATTACATTCCACATGCTTCTTTTTTTAATATTTAATGAATGTTGAACACATTGCACTAGGTTATATTGTAATACAAGCCTTTGATGCTTTGTAGCGTGAGCATGGCTTTAAGTTATTGATATACAAGCAAAGGTTTGATCGTGTACCACCATTAATGACATGACTTCCAGTAAAAGGCAAAGTTGTTATATGAGAATTGAACCTGCAGCAAGGAGAATACCTTTTTCCTACACTTTCTTTTTGTCATTACCAATGAAAGGTGTATAAATAGTGCCTGTTGCCATGCCATAGCAATAACAGGGCCATAATATCACAGCGTCAGCAGAAGTGTTCGTGTTTCCTCAGGGGGCAACTGTCTCACTTAAATGGCTCTTCCTAGAAATAGGTTCCACACGCCAGGCGGTGAAAGTGTAACTGGTGTGAGTTTTTCCAGTAAGTATGACCAAAAAAACGTGCAATCAATGCTGATATCTTAAGAAAGGAGGGGCGTAGAGACGCCCCCGAGACGCTATCGATTGTTGCTGTTGGTCCGTCGCTCCAAAACATGGACCGATTCGTTTATGATGGGAACGGAGCAAAGATAAACCTGAATTGCAAATTCTTGTGGAAAAATCCATGTGAAGACATATGTGTGATGCATGTGCTCATGTAAGTAGGACCCAGTGGAATTTCTGTTCAGGAACAAAGAAAAAAAAGCTGTGGTGAAGAAAAAAGTAAAAAAAACACCCAAAACAATAGTACGTCACCGAAGGCAAGAATTATTATTATATCAATACTTCACAGGTGCTCTCCCACACATATCTATTCTAAAAATGAGTATACAGTCCGATTTGAACCTTCACGTTGACTGGGAATTACGGGTGTGATCATTTGTCATATTGGTCCAGTTTTTATTTTTAAACTGGAATAAAATTTATCTGAAGGTGTTTTTCTGTGTCTGAGAAATGATTGAGTCAGTTAAGCTCAGCACCCAGCAGGATGGAATGATGGCACCTAGTGAATCTGCGTACATCCGTTTTCCGTTGACAGCCACCCACACAGGCTTGAGAGGAACAAACTTTCCATGTGTTGCTTTATAAGTATTAAAGTTCTGGCTTCTTGCTATTGGGCAGTTGTATTATTACAGATTAGAGCCTATGGTTAGCATCATTGCTCGGAGGACTCGAGCTCTTCATTCATGTGGTGATCTGTGTCATCGTTATGGAGGAATCAACAATATGAACACAAGTTCAGCCTCACCCTTTGGTGCTGTGTTGGGTAAGGGCCAAACTTAAGTGAAAGCATTGCTAACAAATGCTACATGATGCGACTATTTTAACTTACCATGTGACTGCCATCAGCCTGATCACCGATGGTGACGAGGGAGGGATAACAGCTTCAGGTTCCTCAGAGTCCACATCACTGACAAACTGACCAGCATCATCACAAAAACAGCAAGACAGCGGACTCTTCTTCCTCCGCAGTCTAGGAAGACAGCATGGACTGCGGGGAAACTCTTGTGACTGCTACATCATCCTGACAGCAGCCCTGGCCTCACCAGGAAGTCTCTGCAGAAGCCAGTAAAAGCATCACCAGAACAGAGCTGCTGTCCAGGGAGGACCTCCATGTCACAGCGGTGCAGGAAGAAGTCCAATCAGGTAATAACAGACCCCTCGGCACCCCGGGTGTCAGACAGTTGCAGCTGCTGCCTTTTGCTTGATGGTACTGCTCGGGGCCCCATCCAGCAGACTCAGGAACAGTTTTATTCCATAGGCCATAAGATATCCTAGTAATGGCTGACCAGAGAAGAAGTCCAAGACTGAAAGAAAGACATTTCATACTGCAGACTATAAGCTTACCTTTTGGGTTTGTTTTATGAATTAAATTCCTAAGGGATCTGTCTGAGGCGTACCCCGGGGGTACCCCTATCCATATAAGCATACATACTGTACAAAAAATATTCTACATCACGTCATTTCATGTGAGTGAAAGAGTTCCCCAAGTAGCTCAAAACGAAAACAGAAGGAATAATTTTGTTATTTTCAGTTCAGTCTTCGGCAGATTGATGAGAAGCCTTAAACTCACCATCTGTTTTGCTGCTATGAATTCATTAGAGTGATGCATAGAATAGTAGCTGTTTCCACATCAAGCAACGAGTTTAGAGAAAACAATTTATGTGTATGCAGAAATCCTTAAAGTGAAAAGCTCAGGGCCTCACAAGAGCACCTGGCACACCTATAAAGTTCTGACATCTCTGCTGTTGAGAGAGAGCTGCTAAGACTGGAGGAACACTGAGGAATACTTTGCCTAATTACTTTTTTGGTCAAGTGAAGTCTTTTTAGCCTCACAGTGCCATCTGGCGCTGGAGCCGATGTGTTCTCCGGGGAGACATAAAGGTTATATTCTGCTCATTAAAAACAGAAAGGTTGCCATCTTATTTGTGCTATTAACTGGGATACATTACCTCGAAAGACAACTGGGAGGCTTTGTCTTCTGCTAACTCATGCAACATAAAAACACACACACACGCGTGCGCACGCGCACACACACACACACACACACACATTTCCATCATCATATAAGGATGCTACTTTAGAGGGCATTTGTTCAAGCAAAGACTATAAATTTGATGGGAGTCTCAGCTAGTGGCCAAAACCAGATTAGACATCATCTGCAAAGTAATTAGGGAATGGGAAAATGGCATGTAACAAACTTAACAATAATTACTTCCATCAGGGAGTTTATGTGATAGCCGGTATTTATCTCTCTGTTAACAAAATAAGCCGCAATGCCATGAAAGGATATTAATGACATTTTCCGAAAATGTTCATGGGACAGGTAACTAGATCTGGGTTACCATCTGGATCCAGAAATTTTCAGATTCATGTAGAAATAAGAGTGAACAGCCAAATATGAAGATCAAAGATCTCAGGGACTTTGACCCTTGATCTTCCAAGGATCAAGGCCAAGCAGCTCATATCCCCCATCTCATTGCCGAAACTATGACAGTATGTTAGGAAACAAGCTGCTTGGCGGAGCTTACTGGTTCATGACGTGATTAGGTTTTATTTCATGAACAACACAACATTCTGCTTGATGCCTAATTTACGTTCTGATCTCCACACCTGATTTAGAGGCTCATGAGATCCATAATGTCACATTTTCAAAGTAAATGTGAAAAACCGAATGTAAAAGTTGAGAAACGCAGTTTAGCTTCTGTTTAGGTGCTTAAGGACTGGCAAACTCAATATTCAGCAGCGAGGTGTAAGGTTTTCTCAGCGCTGCTAATTATTGATAGGGTTTTCCTGAAAGCTTTGGTGCTGCTCCAAGGTTAGATTTAGAAAGGTTGATCTTTCAAGATCAACCTTTCTAAATCCAAACTTTCTAAGTCCAGTTGCCTACAAAATCTGACCTTGGATAACTATGACCTGGATGAATGATAACCTTCACAGACATCTTTGGTGCTGCTGTCCTATTATCTACTTACGACAGCCTACCACTAGTTTTTTCTATTAAACAATATTTTTAATCTATTTCAGATCTGTGAAGTGAAGTTTAACTCCTCTATAGAAGGACTGTATTGAAATGGTGACCAACAAGGGCACCTATAAACCTGAAAAACAAATTCGGATTTTAAAAGGTACTCTTAAGAGCTCTTTATCTCATATGTCACCGTGTTTATTTCCCCATCAGGCCATCCAGGGCACCTTAAAGGACTTTATTAATACTTGATTTGTTAGAACTCTTTCAAGCATGAACTGCAGCAGTATTGTCAGTACCATTTAGAAACTTCTTAAATCTCCTTCAGGTTCATCTTCATCTTTTAGCTTCTCCCTGCTGCTAAATCTGCCATGCAGATGCAGAGTGACCAATTAACGGGAGACATTTTGGCATGGCCATGTGCTGCACATCTAATGAGTGAAGGTTTGAAACGCGACCTCCCAGCCATTTCTTTCTGCAGCTAATTTAGGTTGTCATCCCTGCCACGTTCTACCACCTCCAGGCCTAATTGTTTCATTCCATTCTTTCTCCGTGAGCGTTGCTCTCTGTTCCCTTTAACACTGTGAACAGCATGAGTATGTAAAACTTAACTAGTCTGTCTCTTCTGACACAGATACGTTTTTCCCCAATAGGTATAGATTCAATCCAACAGGTTCAAGTTCCACCCTAGAATTTCTCATTTTCACAATCAACAATAAACTGCTCTGCACGGAGTGCTCTGTTTGATATTGACTCATATAATAATGAGAACAACGATGTACATTCACTGCTCCAAATCCCGCAATACATTCCCGCGTTTAAGATGCAGACTGAACTAAAAGTGCACCAACGATCAAATGGAGAAAGCGCCATGACACAATCTTGACTAACAGATAATTTTGAAATAAAGTTACATTGAATTGGATTGAAAAGCAAAAATGTCCATTCAATTACATAGCAAGAATGAGGAGTGCAAACATTTATTTTCAAACCTAAGGCCAGTTTTTCTAAGCTCTGAAGTGTTAAGACGACTGTTCATTATACAGTTTATACAGGAAGACAATGCTGTGAAAGAATATGGAGTTAAACTGCACATTCAAAATAATAATAATAATAATAATAATAATAAAATAATAGAAAACACTTTCGAACTTATTCAGCTGCACAACTGCACCTCCTCCAACTTGGACAAGGTTTTAGTGTATTGCTGTTTTCAAGTGATATCACTCAAAAATGATCATATTCGATGAGAGGATGGTAAGCTGCACAGCTGAAAGTCAGCAGGAGCAAAATTTGTAACACAACAGAAAATGAGTTAAAAATGTTGCTAAAGCAATCGGTCAAATCGTTAGCTATGAGGCTGCTTCTTGTCATCTCAGGGGAATAATGCTGCGTCTTCAAGATCAACCTTTCTATGTCCAGTTGCCTACAAAATCTAACCTTGGAAACGGGTGTTTTATCCCATCATATTTGAGGTTGGCTCCAGTAAGATCTGTATTTGATTGGCTGGTCAAAGTGATTCTAGATGTGTTATATAGCTCTTCTCTGTCATATCATGTGTTTACAGGGTGAATAATCAAATAAATAATCAAAATATCCAACTGGAGAGTTTTAATCTGTCCTTGAAAGTTTCTTTAATCACATCAGCAAAGAATCAGAGATAAACAGGCATTTGGACTTAATTGCATCCATAAATGTCAGCTCAGAAACAGCAAGCCTCTCCAGCCTCTCAGTCTTTTGCCCCATTCCTTCCTTCTAATGTAGTTCACATTAGTCGTCTTGAGTGACAGCTCCTAAACAGCTCGGCAGCACCAGAACTGATAGTTTTCTGCAAATGACAAAATGGCTTAGTTGATTTGATTACATTGTCTTCACTCCTCTGGTTAAAGGAGTCTTTGCACAAACTCGAGCTCTGCTTCTTCTCTCTGCATAGTTGTAGAACTTAATGTGAACACTTGAGGAGAAATAGAATGAGCGTCACACTACTCATTCTACTACCGAAAGGAGGACATGTTTTGGGAGTTGGGAAGTGAGGACATGTTGGCTGGTCCTCACAACTTCAAAGGACTGTTCGAGGGTTAATCTTGGTTTTAAAGTTGGGGTTAGAATTGGGTTTAGGTTAGGGTAAGGGTTAGTTTGATGGTTAGGGTCAGGGTAAGGGTCTGGGTAACACACTGTCTATTAAAGACCTCGCAACAACGGTTCAGGATTAGGGCAGGAGTGGGCAAACTTTTTGACTCGCGGGTCACAATGGGTTCCAAAATTTGGCAGAGGGGCTGGACCAGGAGCAGATGGATGGAGTGTTTTGGTAACCCACCTCATGGGAGGAGAAATGGGACCCACAGAAAACATTATGCTTTAATATCAATTGAAAATGAACAAAATGAAATGACTCTTAAAACACTAAAAATTAAATGAAATACAGCTTTTTTTATTACAGTTATTACAGTTACAGTTACTACTTAAAAGCACCGACAGCTCTATTATCCCGACTATCTCTCTTCCTGACTATCTATCCATCCATCCATCCATCCTCTCCCGCTTATCCGTGGTCGGGTCGCGGGGGCAGCAG
>BJFM01007309.1:0-12101 GCA_016586285.1 Arothron firmamentum
TCCTGACCCACCTGTTCCTGACCCACCTGTTCCTGACCCGCCTGTTCCTGACCCACCTGTTCCTGAGCCGCCTGTTCCTGACCCACCTGTTCCTGACCCGCCTGTTCCTGACCCGCCTGTAGGCCTGATGCTTTACCTGCCTTTGGTCTCTGATCACAGGCTGTTGTGCCGCCTGCTTGTTACTGACCCGCCTGTTCCCGCCTGTTCTGCTGCGTTCAACCGCCGGTAAACCGACCCGCTTCCGCCCCCGACGACGAGACTGTCTGGCCCTGCTTTCATCTGTGAAGTCAATAAAAGTGATTTCAGTCAGCTGATTGTGTCGCGCTTGGATACTTTGCCAGGAACTCCGACACCTCTTTGATAGAATGAGAATAAAAACAGTAATATTTCAAAAAGATGAGAGTTGATTCAAATATGACACTGACAGCTAACAGTGACAACAGTGAATGTGCCAGATTTACAGTAATTATGTACAAAAACAGGCATATTTGGTGTGACAACAAACTGCAGCCGTGCTTCATTCCTAACTTGGCCCAGTCCCTCCGCACGTCTCTGCGGTTGCATTAATATTTCAATATTATCTATGCTTCAAGAGCTGTGCCTGCACCCTGAAACTGACAAGCGTCCTGAGGAGGTTTTGATGAGTGTGTGTGTGTGTGTGTGTGTGCACATGCTCATGCACGGAAGCACGAACGGCAAATGTAGTTTTCCGCATGTGCAGTGGCAGAACCGTGGATGGCACCAGTGTTAATGTTGCTGTTGTAGCATAACGGAGGAAACCCACGGCTGGAGGCAGCTTCTGCTGCTTCTGCTGCTTTTCTCCACTTGCTGCTCCTACTGGGGGAAAAGATCTTCTCACAAGGAACTAACTGCACTTCTTTGGAAAAAGAAAACACAAAACAAACAGCAAATGAATGCATACTATGATGAATAGTTTTTCCTCTCATTTCAGGGCATTAAGATGGAAATGAACAGAAATGAGCGGAGCTGTGAGAGGCGATTTCACACTTGGAGTCAAGCGAGCTGAGCTTCATTCTTAGAGTTTAATCTGAAACCTGCAAGGCTGCTGTAACAAATTAACTTTAGCAACAGATGAGAGGTGAGTTGAGAGTTCATCATGCATAAATTGCACGAGTTAGATCATTTTACCTGTACATCGAGACAGACAGAGACACTAGATGGCAGCTGGATGACATCATTTTTAAAAAAAAGTGTTTTTCACTGCTTCTTCTTTCCTCTTGATTCAGGATGTAACAGATAAACTGTGGCAGGGTGGTAAAATCTGTTGTATGTTATCTGAATAAGATAACATACTGTCATTTTAGTCTTTAAAGGAACTGTCTCATTGAATCTAGGTTTAAGCATGTCCTTGTTTTTTAAGGTCTAATCCTTAAAGGTGTGTTCATGTGTATTATGCACACAAACACACTTCCACACTGAAACACACAGGCTTTCATGCACTAAGCAGTTGTTAATAATTATGACATTCTCTTTCTTTCACTCTGTTGCTCACTCTCACAGGAAATATTCTTTTAATTACTAGTCTCTCTCTAGCTCACTCTCTCTATTCTCTCACTCTCCCGATAGAGAATATTCAAAATAATGTTGCTGCTGCTGCTGCTCTCCAGGTAAATAAATCCATGGGGAAATAAGAATTTGTTTGTACCCAGCGCAGAATTTGTTAGTACCCAGCGCTGGAGGTGAACAGTATTTATAATGCTCAGAACTAAAATAAACCCATTTTGCAGTAATAGCATCAGTGGCTGGAAGCCGGCTATTTACATCATTGGTAAAGAGATTCACTTAGAAGTAATAATAAACATAAATACTTTGGTAAATACTTTAAGCCAAATGGAAAAAAGAGAAAATATCTTATAATAAAACCCTATAAAAACCTGTCAAAGACAGAGAACTAACTGTTGGTGAAAGACATGATTATTGACTCGTAAAACTGGGGAAAAAAGTGTAGTGAAAGTAAAACTCATAAAGGAGCTTCAAAATTCAGCATAAACAGAGGCAGCAGAGGCGTCTGCACGGGTCATGTATTTGAGATTTTTGATCATGTATAATAAAAAATAGACTATATTGAACATGGTGATTTTTTAAATAACATTAACATCATCATAATTAATGAACCTGTTTTTATTCATTAATATATATCCATGAGTGTCGCTCTGTCTTGGATTTACAACAGCCCACAAAAGAAACTGACAGCAAGATGACCTTTGCATTTCTTCAAAGTGAGCAAATTAAAAATTTTTTTACAAAGTAAAAAATTAAAATAAATAAAAGTCTAAAAAAATATGTATATATTCAGCTTGGCCTTCGTTTCCACAATTAGACATAATTTATTTGCCTCTTGCTTTATTCATACTCCACTTACATTTAAGCTCATGTGTGATGTCTTCAGTTGATGTCTAGTAAATAAGTTCTGAGTGCTAAACAACACAAAATAAAACCTTTTAATGAAAGCTTGAATCATTGATGCTTCCCCCCTGTACGATACACACGCCAGACAGCACTGGTGACTAACATAAACGGTAGAATCATCTGCCTCCCTGTCAGAAGGAGGCCTTCTGATAAGTGAGAAGGACCAGTGAAGCAAGGATTCATAGAAAGATGCTACTTGGTCTGGAGGATGGAGGAGGAATGAACAACAGGCCATCAAAACAGGCAACTGCTGGGAGACGAGGGCCAGCAGGGCCCAGTACTGCTGTTCTACTGATGAAGACAACAACTGCCCTGTCACAACATAGCTTTAGCTGCTACAAAGAATAAAAAAGAAGAGAGCCTGCCTTAATACTGCAACTATTACAGGTCTTGACAGCATCTCCACTCAACACTTGAGCAGTGAAATGCTTGCTTGGGACACGTTTTTGTGCTGCTGCTTTATTTCAACGTTATAAAGCAATGTGAGATTGAACAAAAATATCGAGAAAAAGGAAAAACAAATGGACCGTGTGTTGGGCTGTGCAAAGTCAATCGACTACAAAATTGTCTATGAAGCAAATCTTTCCTAAAGTGTGTTTATTTACCGTGTCTGAGCCTATACTGGAAATACAGCAGCAGTCATTTTAGCCCACTCTAATGAAAACCTGGTTTTGTCCCAGTTATTTTATAATCTCTGCTACATTTAATGTGCTGGATGTGTTTGTGAAAGCAACTGTGATGAACTATAAAGTACACAAAAATAATAATGTATTTTATCTGGGAGGATAAGCACAGTGAGGAAATGTTTGGTATTAAGTGAGAACAAGTAAACTGTGCTGGACGTACAGGTGATGCATTATGATCACAGACCACAACTGTGGAGAATAAAATGAAGAGCGCATAAATCATCCTTTAGAAGAAACAAAAACAAAAAACCAGGATGTCAATCCTGGAGGTTCTAGATCTAGCAGCAATCACAATGCATATTTCCTGGCATTAACGCCAGTCGTATTTTGTTTAACGTCATTTGGCTCCTCTCCTGCCAATTAGGAATAGAAACGTCACACGTACATGTCGTGCACAAGGTGGCATTAAAATAGTGGAGCCAGAAAGAGGTCAGTGTCAGCATGATGAAGTCAGCTGACAGTCTGGGTAACAGCATGAGGGTGTCAGCATGAAGGCTGGCGACAGCACAAACTCTTAGTACTTTAATGCAAATATGGGAAACCAAAACCTTCAGGTCCGAATGTCCCTTATTTTAGAACCCAGGTGCCTGAACTCTGCACCACGTCAACCGCATGCAGCATAAATGTGATCTGATCTGATTACACATTCGGAGAGTCGCAGAGTGTGGCTGATTATTAAACACACACAGTGTGTGTTCACAGTCACCACAGGAAAACACAGGCATGCAAGGAGACGCAGTTGACACACACAGACACACACGTTCACATTAGTGTTTGAGTGATTGTTAAACCAGAGCACGGTGCATTTATAAACTTTCCAATGCATAATTCTGTATTTTTGCCTCCACTGTGGACTGATTATGTTCCTTTACAGTTAAAAGGAGTTAACAGCAAAACCAACAATGAAAAATGGATTACTTTCAAAAAGCAAGAGCGTCTCCATGGGTCTACTCTGCACACAGGCTGAAGGTAACTCCACCTAAAGCAGCATTTTGTATCATACAAAATGCTGAAGGAATCTTAAAAATTACAATCTCAAAATGTTAAAATGTCTGAATTATAAAGCAGCAGATATCAGATCATGCTCCTACTGCAGAACGCTGCTGATGAGGGAAATGCCAAAGTACCGCTATTTCTCCCAAATTACTACGGGCAGCAACTTATTCCATTGATTTCCCTTTTAAAGGAGGGTGGCTACTGAAGCAGCAGGTTTTAACATGAATAAAATAAAGCATGAAAGATCGATCTACATGATTGTTTAAATTAGTGTGTATTTAAGCCCTGCTTCTTTTTCTTTTTGTCACAAAAGCGGAGATTTGCAGATTTGCGGTAGTTACTCTAGTGTGAGATCTGTAATCACTAAAGGGATGTGAGTGTATGTCACACTGACAGCAGGTAAACATGTAAATATTCACTGAGGTAGATATACAGTAGATATACAAAATATCATGCTACAAACAACTAAAATCACCCAGAGAACGCGGACCTCCACACACACACAAAAAAGGCTTATTTCCCCACATATTGTGACTTACAGTAGTATTTTGGCAGTAGCAACGCAAGGTTACAAACAACGCAGCAGTTGCCGTTTGCTCTTTGGAAGATCAAAGTTCAAAGTGCCTCCAGAATCAGGAACCTCAATGAAATTGAATGTCTTATTCTTTGGCTCATTGTCAACATTTCCTAAAAAAATTGATTAAATTCGGTTCATAACTTGTCCGGTTATGTTGCTAACAAATACACACAGACAGACAGACGCTGGCTGGCACACAACCTCCTTCCTGGGCGGAGGTAATAACAATATCGTGACAACAGAGCCCATTCAAGACATGCAAGCCCAGGACCCACTGGGTCAGCAGTCATGTGACGCTGCAGCAAAAACAACAAGAAAATGGAAGACAAATGTAAACTGACCTTGGCAAAGAGTGCTCCCTTGGCTGCTAGCGCATCCTCCCCTCGACCGTTGGGGTAGCACTCATATCGCGCATCCAAGATGGGATAGCGACTGGCGAGCATCAGCCCACTGTTGAGGAATTTGAAACTGGAACAGCAGCCTTTCCAGCCGTACCGCCCAACATCACTCAGCACATATGGAAAGTAGCGATGCAACTGGCGCTGCAGCCTGGTTGTCGCTCCGTGGTCAAAAACCTCCTGCAGGGCCAGAAAGTCCAGGTTGGCAGGAAAAAAGGCAGAGATCTCGTGGTCAAAAGTTTCATCTGCATGGCGGCGTTTTCTCCCGGGACGCTTAAAGATTGAAGTGCGAGGGACTTGAGAGAGAGTGTTGGTGGAGGCTATCCCAGCGCCTCCGTCACTCCCGTGGTAACGAGCAAGGGACTCCCTGGAGGCAGTCATGCTGCCTGCATCTCCCCCTGCCTGGTCCCCAGCTTGATGGTTCCTGGCTTCCATCTCTTCGTCCTGGGAGTCTGGTTCTGGGGCACTTATGCTGATTTGAACCCCTGAGGTGTGAAGTGGGCAGTCGTGGGCAGGCTTTGTCTGACCACCCTCACTATGCATGGGGCAGTCTTGACGGCCCTGAGCCCCTGTGGAGTGTAGCGGGCAGTCTGACGCCTCCCCCGAGTTGTGGATGGGACAATGCGAGCTGCCATTAGCCTCCGCCTGGTGGAGGGGGCAGTCTGTTGCCTTGTCCACCGGATGAAGGGGGCATTCAGATGAGCCCTGGTCTCCTGCGTTGGGGTGAACTGGGCAGTCAGTGGCACCTGAGAGGTGAATAGGGCACTCCGTGTGGGGTTCGGTGTCGGCTTCGGCTGGGCCGTTGGTTGGACGCTGGTCCAGCGAGGAGGTACGGCGAAAACCTGTGGCAAGGCTGCTGAAGGATGCTGCACTGTTGATGGGAGCACAAGGAAATACCAGCTTTCCTTAGACTGATGATTACCACGATTATCAAGATCGCAAGAAGAAGGAAGAGTTTAGGAAGCAGGTTTCCTCACCTGATGGAGGTGTTGGTTGGTGAGTCAATGTAGATTTTAATCTGAGGCCGACTGGCACCGTTGCGGATCCTCTTCCCCACCTCTCGAGCTCGCCTGTGTGTGTCTGACAAATTGTTGAACCTTGCAAGCGAGTCAGGGAGCAGGCACAAGTTTGCACTGCAAAAACAGAAACTTCTGCCCTGCGGCCTCCATTCCCCAGTCCCAACTGCGGCCGGCCCAGCCTGGCCCTGCTCAGCCTGGACTCTGTCTGGTCTGTGCAAGAGAGCAGATTAAAGATTATGATGGGACTAATGCAAATGCACAGCACAATGATATAGCAAGTAAATGTCGGAAATTTACGGGCGGGGCGGAGGGGGGGTGAACAATAATCCTTTCTGATGGAGACACTTTTAACAGCTAGCACAGGTCAGCAAAAATCAAGTAGGAAGCAAAACTGTGATGGATCATTTTTTGCCTTTTAAGTCATTTTAACGATGACTTTTACCAGGCGATTCAGAACCCACAGTCATAGGTTGAACTTGACTGGATGGATCGTTTTATTGCCATTTCAGGGGACCTCAAAGCACATGACATTATTTTGTTCAAGCATTCTGTTTCCTTGAAGTCCTTTTTCTCGCCTCCCGTCACAGCAGTTAAACACAACATCCCCAGATAACTGTTGCTGTGGGCCGCCGTCACAGCTCTCTCAAGCTTTCGCAGAACCTAAACTATCAACTGTTGGCTTACCTGCGGTAGGTGTACAGGTATGGCTGGCGGAGAGCCTGCAGGGGAACCCAGATGACAAAGCCCAGCAGAGCAAAAGGCAGAGACGTGAGGAGCAGGATCAGGTAGAGGGGCGCGGAAACCAGGACGCACAGCGTGAGGAAGGAGCAGGGGTCCTGAGAGCGCTGGTGCTTCTCTAGTGAGGTAGCCACACAGGACGCCAGGAGCCGGTCCAGGAGCCAGTAGCAAGGGAACACCAGGCTCCAGGAGAAGCCGTCCAGGAAGTGCAGACAGGCACTGGAGTAAGGGCTGATGTGGAGGACCATCTCTAGAATCTCTTTCCCTCCTTCCTTCTTTCTTTCTTTCTTTCTTTTTCTTTCTTTCTTTCTATTCCACTCTTGCTTTGTCCTCACCTCACACTTTCTCCCCACACCCACATACAATCTCTAAAAATACGACAATACACATCACATAAAGAAGGAAACGCACAGAAATGAATTAAGACTTGAATGCAGACCCTCCCCCCTTTTCTGAAAGAGCTGCACTACATCATCTTCTTCCCTGGCAGTTTTGAGGACCCCCCCTCTCTCAGCAGCTACATTCTCTACAGTAAGGGCCAGGGAGCATCGTGGGGAGGTGGGGGGTTTCCATGATGTGCAGCTTCTCGGCTGAAGGTCGCTCTATGATTGAGAGGGCTCCGACGACCTCCAGGGTGGGAGCGCCATCAAGCATCACCGTTTGCTGATGACCTAGAGAAAGTGGAAAAATCGATAGCAGAAATTGGTGGGGGGGTAGGGAAGGAGGGAGGGCAGAGATCAGTTATTGGACCTGATGTCAGCATGCTAAAAAAAAGAAAACAAACATGTGATGAACATGTCACATGAGAGGAACAGGTGAGTTATGTGATTGTCTTAACATGCTGAGGTTTTCAACACTGAAACTGGTTTTCCAACCGTGCTGGCTTTGTCATTTGTAATGAATATAATTCAAAAACATGTCGTTTTTTATTCAGTTAAAGTTTTATTTGCAATCTAAATGTTGTAGATGGTTTATCGGCATTTGTACATTTATTATTAAGGCAGCAAATAACATGTTGGCTGTTTACACCATTTCCCACCAATCACGCTCCATCTGGAAAAGAGAAATGTGATGGGAAAGTAACTCCAAGAAGCAAAAATGATCACAAAAACCATTCTAATCAATAAAAAGCTTTCAGCTCAGAAAGCTCTTACAGTATCCCTGCATTTGTCGCTTTAACTGAGTCATCATTGTTTTTAATTTGACTATGTTAGAAACACAGGCCTCAGTGGAAGGAGGATCAATTGTGCAGTAAATTTATGCTGGGGGTTAAAAAAAATACACTTAAAAGAGTAGTGGCCTCAGTGTCACCTTGCTAAACCCCTGAGGGACTACAGGGAGCATAGTACCACAACCTAAATCTTTCAAATCCATAGTGTAATGACTTGAATCAATAAATCTATAAATTGAACGTCAAAAATGGTCTTGGCATCAAAATCACCTTTCAGCTGACTTCATCATCTGAGCTCAGAGCAGGTTGAGCCACAGTAACCTGCTTCCACTCCAACCTCAACAGACTTTGATGGGGGACTGAAATGAATTGTGACTTTTTCCTGTGATGATAAGTGATTAATCACTGGTTAACCGACTTAGACACACTTGAAACTTGATCAGGCAGAGAAAATGTCAGTGGATTTAATTGAGGCTTACGTTTATGAAAACCGTAATCCAAGTAAATCCGCTAGTCTGACATTCAAGATGAATTTTACAGCCTTCTGTCATTAAAACTTAAATATTAAACAAAAATCAGGCTTGCTTCATTCTTGCTTTCAGAAAGTGAAAAAATTCAAAATTTGCATTTTTTGAATGAAATGAAGTGGAGCTTGATGTAATAAAATCATGTGACCTGTAAGGAAGCATATTTGCATGGTATCTATAGGATAACCTACATTTGTCAAAATGAATCTACCCATTGCTTAAAATTATTGACTTGTATTTGTATAATGGAAATATTAAAAATAAATAAAAAAATAAAAAAATCTGACATTCTAGCTCTATATGAAGGTTCTTTGACCAGTGCAGACACCACCACCTGACTGAGAGGGCAGGATTGGCTCATTCATGCTTCAGGGATTGTTGCTTTGGTCTTTGTAATAATATTGTGAAAATTCCCCAATGCATAGTGGATCCTCAACACTGATTCACAGGAAGAGTAAGATATTTACAATTGCCACAGCAATGGATATAATCAACAAAAAATCCAATATATAAATGCAACACATGTATGCCAAAACATGAAAAAGAAAGAAGAGCATTTTAAGTGAAAACAAGCAAAATATTGTATTAATTATCACTCAGATATTACTCTCAGAAAATGTATACCTATACTATATAAAACTAATAACCACAGTTGCCTAAATATGATGCATATTTCTACAAGGAGACAGAGTTTAGTGACTCTTTGAATGGAGATTTTGAATCTGCCGTTAGCAAATCCCACAAGAGAATTGTGATTAACATGAAAGAATGGTGATAATTCACAGCCAGGCTGCAGCATGAATGCATCTTGACCAGCGGTGCTTCAGTCAAAGAGCTGTGTGGGAGTTTCTGTTGGTCCAAGTAAAATGTTTTCTGCTCAACTGACAGAGAGCTCGCTAGAGAGCCATGCCTGTGCTCGAAAACGATGCTTCAGACATGATACTTTACAGAGATACTGCAAAATATCATACAAATGCCTTGGTTTTCATTTGCTTTGTTTACGCCGTTCACAACATAACACCATCACACTGTACCAGTCAACAGAGCTATTTAGGAATATCACAGAAATATGTGAATAATTTGATATTTTAAGAAATCTGCTTGGGATATTCTGGCATATGATGTGAATGGCAGAGATGATCACAGATGACTGGAGCTCCTCAAACAGTTACGCAGCAGTTATCCTCTACAGTTACTATTACATGCACAAAGTAACGTCTGAAAGCACCAATAGATGTGTTATTACTGATCATAAATGTTTAAAAGATTGTGTGCTGTGTCCAAGGGTATGCAAAGAACCAATGAACAATGGTCTTGATTTGACAGAGCTTTTGTGTTCTGTTGTAAAAAACAAACAAACAAACAAACAAACAAACAAACAAACTACCGGTATATGGTTGACATTGTCTGAAATTACAGAATAAAGTCTCATTAGAGGTTTAGAAGCAGTGGATGAAAACCTGCTTCAGAGCCTAAATACCTGCATCATGTCCAGGTGGATGCTTTTATTTAGTGTGTTTTTAGTTCTGTTTCTGTGCAGTGTTTGTATTTTCTTTTCATTTCTTGGACTAACTGCGCACCTGAACACAGTCTAACCGCTGTCTTTACTTCAGGCTGGGTTCCTCCGGCTCCTGAATGTTTGCTTCCAGCCATTTTCGCTGTTTCCCTGTGGGTTTACTTGATTGTGTTTTCTTGTGTTCTCTGTGGTTTTTCTCTCCTTGTGGATCTTATTTTTTTGTTTTAAGTAGTTTAACCTTGTTAATCTTGTGCTTTTAGTTTGCTTATCTTGCAAGAAGTCTCACCTAGTTAATCTAGTGTTTTTACTTTGTGAAACCTTTTCTAGTGCTTCTAATGATTTTCAGATTGTTTCTCCAGTCATTTGTTGGACAATTAAATTTTTACTGCAACTGTTGGGACTTCTGCTTCTGCGTTTGGGTCCAGACTCTCTTTAACACATAACAGCATCAGTCTGAAGGACGTCCTTTCAACATCATGACACTTTTCAAATTTGGGAAACCTCTGGACAGCAGCAAAACTTCTAGCAGAAATAACAAGTTAGGAAAAAGAAGGCAAAACCTAAAACCCAAAACTGGCATGGCTGAAAGGATTGTGCCGGAATTATCAGTGTCCAGTCTTCCATGCTGTTCTCTCTCTCTCTCTCTCTCTCTCTCTCCCTCTCTCTGTGTGCCACTGTGCTGACCTGGGGGTTCAGGCTCTGGGTTTCTGCCTCTGTAAAGCACCTTAGAAACAATCTTATTGTAAAAGGTGCTATACAAATTGAATTGATCCGTATTCTCATTCCCTTGAATTATCTTATTCTCATTTCTTTGAATTATCTTAATTCCATCGGATCTTATTAGTCTTTCAAATTGTGTGTATAGATTTGCAATGTATTTAGTCTGAGAGGTGCAGCATTTCCACAGACATGCAGATGACTGTCTTGTTGCAGGTAGTGCATACATGAAACGAGACAATCGTCTGCATGTTTGTGGAAATGCTGCACCTCTAAACTGGGGAAAACTGAACTGACAATTGGGAAACCAGCGGTGATGTCAAACGCTGAACAACTGCTGCTCTAAATCCCTCCAGATTAGATCTCTGCTTTAGATATTTTAGAGATCAAACACAATCATTCATGGAGTAAATGAGGAAAAATCTGCATACTACCACTTAGCTGTGTAGCTGTACACACAATTGTGTGTGTGTGTGTTTGTGCGTGACAGAGAGAGGCAGAGAGACTGAGCCCCAGTGATAAACCAGTTGTGCATGTTTCATGTGACTGTGTCTCCCATCTGAAGCAACAGGTAAAGTTAGTTGTTCTGCAGAAGCAGCCCCTCATAGACACACACACACACACACACACACACACACACACACACACACACACACACACACACACACACACACACACACACACACACCAACACACACACACACACACAGCCCTGGACACACCAATATTCCAGGTCCCGATATGTGAGAAATTCTTTGAATAGGTTGCACTTAATATAAATGAGACCATCTGGCAGAAAGGAGAACTGCTGCCCCTCACCACCACCACCACCACCACCACCACCGCCACCACCACCACCACCACCACCACCACCGCCACCGCCGCCACCGCCACCGCCACCACCAGCAGTTGTTTCAGCAGGCGCCCCATGAGCCACTCACATCAACGCACTTACACATGCAAAAGGCCAGTGACGTCACCCTGCTTTCAGCACGCTCCAGTGAGTCCGGTTGTCATGGCGACCCGGTCCCATGTACTTTGTCCCCGCGCTGCAGTGGCTGCCTTCCACTGTACATCACAGGCTGGATAGGTCACTCCTCCGGCTCTCACACTGACATATTTGCAGGGTGGCTACGGTGAATGATGTGAGGCCACTGAGTCTAAAGCGCTGATGAATATATTTATGCCTAATAAATTTATCATTAGGCACAGGAGAAGCTACCACAGATGACCCTTTGTCTGTGCATGTGCGCTCTTGTGTTAGTTGTGTTGAATAGTGAATGATTTGGATGCAGGAAAAGACAAATTCTCTATATGATTATATAT